>BLKR01001650.1:0-263505 GCA_011170035.1 Teleogryllus occipitalis | reverse complement strand
AACTACCTGAAAAATGTGGAACAAAGTACTTACTGATTTGATAATGCTGTTCTCTGTACATATTGATAAAGAATTCTAAATTTTCCTTTTCCCAATATGGCCTCCTTATTAGTTTACAATGGATCTGGGAATGGATTGTCTAGCTCTTGTAAAAGTACATGCTACTCTAATTATACTTTACAAGATATTACTAATGCAGGAATTATTTCAACCATATCAGGAACAAAATTCTGTACTTTCTTCATAAGTTGCTCGTCACCGAAATGAAGACTAGCTGAACGCTAACGCTGTGCAATTTCAATGCACCAAGGGTGAGATGGCATACCCATCTCTTACTTTTACAAACTGTCTACCTGAAAAATACGAAAGTAGTATTTATTAGTAACTTGAGACGTCGGGACATTTTTTTAAACAATATTACGCAGTTAATATTCATTTACCTATATCAAAGAATACCCACTGAATTCTCGAGACCTGGGCTCTGATGTTCTGAGTTTTCCACTGAGTAATGATGACTCCTTCAATGAAGCATTAGGCACAAGTCGTCAAAAATTCAAAACCCATTCGAGACTGATCAAGGGTAATTTCTTAATTGTTACTGATTAATGGTAGTTTATTAATTCACCAAATGCATTGGGTGCATAATTAATGAATGCGCCACACTGCTCTTACATTTTCGACATATCGGAGTTGTGATGGTTTCGTTCCTTTCACATAATGCATGACAAGCAAGCTACCTGAAAACAAAGGCACTGATTATCGATTAAGCGATTAGAAACATCGCACATTTTATGATTAAACGTATTGTGTTGTGATCTCATTCATTTTCAAACGTGCAGGGGGCGAATTTCCAACGCAACTACCACTGCTTGAATCGGCATTGCACCAGGGCTGAGACGTTTCCTCCATACACAGGTACATTCCATGGAATGCAGATCTATGAAAAATACCGGACATATTATGGTTATACTTTTACTAATAAAACCATGTCAACATTTTTAATGTAAATTGAGAGTTTAGTTATTTGCTATTAAAAATCACTTAGTATATTTTTAAAATTTGTCGTGTTATTTGTTTTTGTGAAAGTTACAAAATGTTTCATCAATAACATTTAGTAAACGGGTCATTCCAAATCATATCAACAAGGGACCATACACTGATAGTATTAGATTTTTTTTGAAACTTTAAGTCATATTTTGAACAAACAAAATATATTTTTAGCAGGTTTCGAAATAAACCAATACATCTTTCAAAATTTATTTATAGAAAATGCGTATTTTTAAAATTAACGAAAAAATATATTTTGTAGTTCTGTTTATATAAAAAACTATAAATATTTTGGATTGGGGATAAGAATGGGATCAGGAGTTTCAAAATATTGTGACACTACATGCGTCTCATGAACATAGAGGTAATCTTCAACCCCTGCCCCTTGCTACTTCCTATGATCAAACTCTAGCACATCGAATACACACGAATGTGACTGAACTGTCCCCGAACATAATATAAGATAGAAGCTATTTTTCTCAAAAGAGAGGTACAATGTAAAAAAGTCTAAGACGATAATATTAGCAAGCAATTTCGAAGAAGAAATTGAATTAAACCAGTGGCCCTGAAACAGCACATACTTTCTCTCCCATACTTTCAAGCAAAATTACTCGGAAAATATTCTAATTTTCGAAAAATTGTACAAGAACGTCTTTGAAAACGTATCTTTAGGAATAGATTTTATTAAGAGAAAAATTTGTATCTTCAGAATTGCAATTGAAGGAAGACGCCGAAAACTTTTGAATTTTTTGCAATTCTCGAAAACTCCGTTTTTAATGAAAATGAAACCTGCACAATTCTTTAACCGCCCTTCACACCAACCAACAACAAAATTTACTGAAAAACTAAGAGGCCGTTTTATTGGAAATTTGAAAAAGGCTTTATGTAAAGTAATCCCAAAATTAAAATATCGGTTGCAAATTCAAGTAACCAAGACATCAGACAAATTGATAAGGGAATATCAATTTTGGAGAAAATCGGCTGTACAGTTTAGCCACTAGAATTGTTCACGGACGGACAGACGGACCTTTTGTGTCAATGGATTTTTCGGCATCAAGGACCCAAAAAACTGATTCTGGCTACGTATGTTTGAGGATTTTTGCAAAATTTAGCAAATGTTTTATCCTTTTTCCTGTTACCAGAGCCCTATAACTAGGGCGTTTCTGTCGAAAATTCGTTTTTTTTGAACAGCATTACAAAACTTTCTTTCTATTGCGTAAGCGGCAGCGGAAAAATAAAACATTGGGACTTTTTGTGTAATAATCAGGGCTACATATCTATAAACTGCCCAGATCCATGTAAATCCCAATTAAGTAATACCCTACCTCTTCCTACAGAAGTAAAAATCACAGAATCAACTAATGAGATTTTTAATAATTCTAATAATGTTTTTCCAAAGCATTTTACGCTTCCCGAAAAAGATAAGGTGAATGAAAGTTCTAGCCTTAACCTTGCCCTTGATACATTCCCCCTCTATCCACCATTCCTCCCCTTGAGCCGGCCGCAAGCAACGAAGTGGCCTCAAAAGAAAATTCAATGGACGTTGACCTTTCCTTCAACCCCGCCAGATTAAAGAAACATATACTGTAAGCTTGAACACAGAACCGATTAGCAACCAATCAGATAGCGAGAATGACCTCCCAGATAGTAACTCAGAAACCTCTGACATTGATAAAACTACTGAAAATAAAGAAAAATAAAGAAACCACCCTCCAAAAATAAGAAAAACTATAACCTCTTCTGAAAATGTCGATCAATTGTGTCCAATACTAAAACTATCTTAGAATCTCCCAATGTTCATTACCTACTAAATCTACTACAACTTCAATGTTTCTTTGACAAAACAAAGGGTAAGAACTTTACTGTAACAATTGGCAGAATTTACCGATGATTTTGCAGCTTTAATAACCATGTTAAGAGCTGTTCACCAAACCATACAAACCGTGGTGTGAAAAATAGATGCTCGAGAATTATCAAAAAACTTGATGCAGATATGAATGTAAAAGTTTATGCTAAGGAACAAGATTCAGAAAAGGCGTGATCCAATCCTCTTCCTTCTTTACATTCTTGCTCAAGATAACATAAAATTAACGAACTCAGCTGGTTACAACGCAATTGTAATTGTTTTGTAAGAAAACCCTTCATCAAGCTTCTCTTTAACAAATTCAAACAAAAAATAATCTGCTTTCAAGAAACCAACTTTAAATTTCAAAATTGTGACTAATTGTTTGGATACAGATCTCAAGTAATAGAAATAATTCCAACATTTCCAGTGGTGGCGTTACAATTTATACTAAACCAGAATTTTTCGTACATAATGTTTCCACTCAAACGAAAAGCAACTGCAATGAGAATTAAAATTATTTTCACTTTTACTATTTGTAACATTGAGGAATGACTGAACAAGAATGACATTCTTCATAATACGGGCAATAATGTCTATTTTTCTACTAGATACGCAAAAGGCAGTGTTAATGATTTAATATTTATATCCAATGACATTGAAATTCGTATATCTTGATTCTCTAATAATGATGTTTATGACCGCGATCATTACCCATTGTTTATTCGCCTCCCTGATTTTCATCCATTTTCGATTGCCCAAACTTACCAGAAATGGATTAGTACCAAAGCAAACTAAACCTTATTTCAATCTATCAATAAACTTCCTTTTATAAATGAGTGGCCACCAGATCAGACTAACCATGTCATCCAGGCTTAATTCAGCTGCTCAATCGGCAATCCCTAAATCTTTGGTGATTATCCGGAACCGCTAGATCCCATTGTGGAACGTAAATTTGCACATTTGCCATCAAAGAAAAAAAACGAAGCAGTTAGAAAAGAAAATAAATTTTTTAATCGATAGAACTGGGCGTATTATACAAGAAGGTCAGAGATAAAGCCCGCTTAACTCTTAAAAATGCTATGCTACAATCTTTTGAAGATTTTACATCTTCTATTAGAGGTCAAAATCCGTCCGCAATAATGTGGCATTGAATAAAATCAATTAGTAGCTCCTATTCAACTAGCTTACCTCCAACATTAGAAGATGAAAATGAAATGAAATATAGTGGCTCTCAATACATCTGGCAGTTACATTCGCCAACAATTCCAGCAATAATAACTGAGAATCATGTTTTCGTAAAATTATCCCGTCTATATCCCTTGCTATTGAAAAAACATGCGAGCCCTTGTAAGTAACATCCTTGATCCATTTAACGGTCAATTCCTAATGGATGAGCTCCGGGTTTTAAAAAATAGTAATAACTTCGCCCCAGGCCCAGATAATATTCCTAATATTTTCTCGAAGAATCTTCCTAAATGTGCCATAGAATACCTCTTATAAATTTATAATGGCATCTGGACTTCCCAATATTTCCCTTAACAATATAGTGAAGCTCTTGTAATTGCTATACCGAAACCAGGCAAAGATACATTTAAAACTAATAATTTTAGAACAATATTATTGACTTGCACTCTTTAGAAAATTGCTAGAAAAAAATGGTTGGCAACCGTCTCAGATGGTTTCTAGGAACAAATTTTATATATTTCCAAAATGAATTTCACCAACATAGATTAACCAACGACCAACTAATAAGCATCGACATAGAAATCTGTGATGCGCTAACACTTAACCAGCATGCAATTGTTTCGCTTGACATCGAGAAAGCTTACAAAATGATTTTTAAACCGCTTCTACTACTAAATCGCATCTCAATGAACATTAAAGGTAGCTTATTGGCTTTTTTGAAAAAAAATTCTGCAGTATAGATATCTGCGTGTACGTATGTTTGATAAAATATCAACACGCAGGGAAATGATGAATGGCCTCCATTAGGGTTCTGTTATTAGTGTGCTCCTGTTTTTTTATCGCAATTAATGAAATAATTAGAATAATAGAAGCTGCAAGTAAATCATTTTCTTCGCTGATATTTCCATTGTATGCTGAGGTAATGTTCTCCGCATAACAACTAAAATAATCCAAGAAAACTTTTATAAAATTCAGACATCGACATTACAATTTTATTTCTTTCAACTTTTGGTAGGGAGAGTTCTCAATGTATTCTAGAAGGTGACAAACGCCACATTGCTATATTCTTTCGTTTTTCGAAAAATTACAAAAAATATATTTTTACTTTTCTCCCACGTTAATATTTACATTGGCGGAGATTTTTGTACATTATTATATTTATGAGTACATGTGCTTTAAATGTCAAAATTTCTCAAAAATTCTAGCACTTTTCTATGAAAAGCTCAAAATTCCACTTCTTCAGAAACGCTCAAATGCCATTTTCTCAAAATCGGATCTATATTTTTTCTTTGAACTTTTCCAATGGAGAGTTCTAATTGCACTGTTTAATACGACAAAGTTATTTTTGGGTTTCATAAAGTTTCTTTTGGTTTTTCAAAATTGACACATTTGTAATTTTTTTGAAATGTCTCACGCGGATAATTTCTTTGTTTTATGAGAGAAAATGTGTATTAATAGTTAAATTTGAAGACAATAACTGTCAACTGTCTTCTCCATAAGACTCCTGTGTCAGGTATCAAGCGATGAAACGCGCGTTGTAATTTGCGCAAGCCTTTTAAATTTTGTGCCAGTTGCTGTAGTTGCAGTGCCCGCGAACTCTACTTAGCTAGTTACCTCACAGGTCTGCTCCGAGCAACCGAGCAGTGAGGTTCGTCTCTACGGAGCTCCATTCACTTCGCGTAACTTTGTGTAATAAAACTTGTTTAAGTTGAAGTGAGATAATGATCAACTAGGTGATTTTCATTTTTATATCTAAATGCATATTCACCACATCGGGGTAAGCAATTAGCCCAGCTCTGTATGCTATCAGCATGGCAACAAGTATTCATCAAACTGTGAAGAGATAGCAAACCAACTATCTTCTTCTACGGAAGATCAGGCAGTCATCAACCTGCAAAGCAGCGATTCCGGCAATGGAGTGCCCTTCAATCCAACAATCCCAGACGCCATGGCCTTCCAAATCATCGTAAATGTCAGCGAGGCATTACCAAAACAAAAAAATGCGAAGAAAGAGTGCTGTTTCTGTGCCAGAACTAATAAACTGAAATTATAACATATCGGTGCAAAACAGGTTCGGTTCTTTAAGTGAAGTAAACCTAAACCTCGAAAACAACAAATGTATTTAACTATCTAAAGGAAAACAGTGAAAGAATCAACAACATTAACTTCCTTCCATTTTATCAGCTAACATTCATAACAAATGATTTCGTCAAAGAAATAAAATCAAAAGTGTCTACAAATTTCATTGCAGACTTCAGGAGACAGAAAGAAAAAATCAGTACCAAATCTATGAAAGATTTCGAAAACTGATTAAGTACGTAATCAGCACGCGGAGAAGCTTTCACATGTACAAAGACCTTCCAACAAATAAGTACCTGTGGATTTTCAAATTGTTAGCCAACCATTTCCGAACAGTTAATTCTACAATATTTAAAACCACCGTAGCCATCAATTATTAAAAGGACTTCTTAAAGAAAATAAACCCATTACAGTCACTGCAACATAATTCTGCGGGAAAGAACCATTAAAGGTCATATTGACAAACCAAGTATGTATTAATCAAAGTAAAAGCAGAAAGAAGACAAGTAATTCGGCCTCATTCAGTGTCAATTTAGGTCATCAGCTGTAACTAAGAACACACAAAGAACAATTTTAATCGTTGAATAAATTGTGCTTATTGTACAGTTACTGCACAGTTATACGCCAAATAAAAACCCATCATCAAAGTGCGTAAATTGCAAAGAGGAACTAAGATGTTAAAGATTCAAATTGTCCTTAATATAGCGTTATCTACCAAAGAAATATTAATAAAGTATACAGTAGAAATAAAACTACCATCGACCAAAAGAAAACATTCCCTCCCCGAAAAACACAACAACCCAATTTTCAAACTCGCCAACTACTTAAACTCTTCATAACTTTACACACATTAACAATGCCTCCCCCCCTAAAGCAGAACACCAATGAAAATTCAACCTTCTCACAGCCTGATAGTAATTCACACCCTTCCAAATCAAGTATTCCTCTACCACATGCATAACCGACACACACTTAAAAAATATTCCAGGCTATTCCATCTACAGAACTGACAGAATTGACAACAATGGAGGTGGAGTATTAATAGTCATAAAATCAATCATAGAACATGAATACCCATCGCTGATACTCCAGGCAGAGAAAAGTATAACTATAACGCAATAGCAGCACACAAACCAAGCCACTATGCCATCATTTCTATGCCAGCAAGCATAGAAAATATTCCAAACCCATATTAATACTATTCTACTCGGTGACCTAAATACAAAAAATATGTAAAACAGAATGTCATTCAAATTAAACAGGATGGCAAAGTAGTTGGAAAAATGTAAACGAACACAACTTTAAGATAAAATCAACTACCGACTTCTTACCCATCCCACCGACTAAGAATATCAGACATTTTAGGCATCGAAATTTACAACACCATATTTTTTTCCAACACCAATATTAGAAATTGCCTCATATCATATACTCATGTTAATTGGCAACTCGCCAATTACCACCACGCCACTCCCCTCCGCCTAAAGAAAATATTCTTGAAGTAAACTGACATAAATTAAAAACAACTATAAATAATGAAATTCCTAACTTCAAAATTTCAAATCAACCATTAGAAATATGGCAGACAGTTTCAACAATCAACACAATAATACATACCACCCTCCAATCCACAAAATCAAAATCTTCTAAAAAATAATCAAAACCAATTATTCCCTGAAATTTTAAATGCAATAAAAATTAAATACAAAATACCAAGGCCATGTGGTATTACAAGAAACCTTGGTTTAGAAATGAATCTAATCACGAATGTAGAGAACGCACGCACAAAAAATACTAAAACAAAAAACAATATTCCCCCTCAAAACGTCATCTGGTAAATCTTTCACAGCAATAGAAAAAGCAGATGATTCGAAGCATTCTACTTCGAATTCACATTAACAACAGTCGCAACACAAAGCCAGGCAGAACACACCACAATAATTAAATCTATAACGCAGCCACATTACGAATCCCTTACACTACTACACTTCAAGTGAAATCACAAGTGTAATCAAGGCTTTGCCAAACAAGAAATTTACCGGACATGATAAGAAATAATTCAATAATAAAAATAGTCAACAGCCTTTCTAACAAACAATTGTTTTCTGAGAATAAGCCGCTTCTCTCTCAAGGAAACAGGCAATAGTAATTCCAGTTCCTAAACCAAACAAAAATAAATCAATTATCAATAGTTAGAGACCTATACGTGTAATGCTCACATTTCCAAAATATGTGAAAAAAATAATATTAAAACACTTAAGTAAACATCTGCTAATCACCCAAGCAAAACCTAAAGAATAATTCGGTTTTATGAGGCAAATCTCCATGCAACAACTACTTTTTAGAATCACAGAACCTATGTAATAGGAATTTCAGAAAAAAAACAGTTTTACTCATAGACGTAACCCAAGGATTTGACAGATCTTTCACAATACATTAAATTATAAAATCTGAAAAGATGGGACCCCACTCTGTATTGTAGAATAATTCAACAACTTCTTAAATAACAAAACATTTTCAGGAAGAGTAAACCACCACCAATTCAAACCCAAAACAATAATGGATTGTTTACCCTCAAGATCTCTCACTGTAGCCCACTCCAATCTGTACGTAGCTGACATCCCCGAACAAAATGGAATTTAAATTGCATTTTGCTGACGATTTAGCCATATATTCATCTCGAACAACATTAGATATAAAAATCAAAATTCAACGGTACCTACACCAAATTAAAAACTGGGCATTCAAATCTAAGATTCCTGAATCCAATTAAGACTAGCAAAAATTTTTACTCTTAAACTTCATAACTCCCCTTCATCTTAACCTTAAACAATACCTAAATACGCTGGCAGTACCCACCAAATGAACCAATAATATATCGTTGATTAAACATTTACATACAACTTAATTGGAAACATGTCGATATCAAAATTAACCAAGCCAATAATAAATTACAACAACTCAAATCTCTTTGTAAACAGAAACTGGTCATACAACACTTGTTTTGATATTCAAAACTAACATAAGACCCCTGCAGCTTTACGCCTGTCCAATATGGTTAAATGCATTCAAAACAAACTTTAATAAAATGTGATTCATTCAAAATCAATAGTTAAGGAGAATAACAATTTTACCATGTTTCAAACAACTACATAAAAAATTTATCCTAGAGAAATTTAGCTCATCACATCACATATGTCTCTACAAACTTTTATACAAACCTTATGCAAATATCACTATCCGAATTCAGTCTGCGCAGAAACCCAATCCACAATACAAGAATTAAAAACAAATTACCATTTCGCGTATTTTTCAAATTTTTCTCCGAAACCGAGCAGAGAACAGAGATCTCTCAATAGATTTCCTCGACTTCTTAGATGGAGTGTACGAAATTAATTATAATTTAGCTTTAAGTCGCCAAAACATGTGACAAATATGTCGAAACTGCACCATGCAATCTTCAAGAAATGAAATAAATATTTTTTTAAAAATAGTTACTTTGCCCGAGACTAACACACCTGGCCTGAATATTCACAATACCAGAGAATACACCAATAATAACCGACATCACAATGCAAAATATAAATTTTTGTAACATTCATGGTAATTCATGGTAGGCTTGAAACCTTTAGAAACGCAAACAGTAAAATTCAGAAGTCTAATTACTGCACAGAATTGAATTACATTTGCTTCCGAAAGAACATAGGCACATTCACTTTCTTTAGACATGTGGACCAATAATTATTCAAAATTCTTATGCTTTTGATATTTAAAATGTGTTTTCACATTCAGCTAAAGAAAAATTGTATTTGTGCTTCGCGACGAAGATGTCTTTGCTCAAATACACAAATTACAACGAGGGATGGCTCACAAATTCCCGATTTGTAGAGTTTGCCGCCTTAAACCACGGGACTGAAATAGTCTGTGGATCACCCTTCATTATGTTCTATAAATATATTATTCATGCCCACCGAAACATTGCCCTCAAACCCCCTTAATACCCCCCGCCCAAAAGGATTTTCCCCTCGCCTGAACGGCGCGAAGTGCCAGTTTAAACAACTTAAGTTGTACAGTCATTTTCTATAAAAACATAGGCTCACAAAACAAAAATAAAAGTCAGATAAAAAGACTTGATACATGTGTATGTCCACAAGCTGAATCCGAATCTGAAGCCAGAAATGCGCCACCACCCTCCAGTTTTTTAAATCGCGGAAAGAACACCGTGACACTATTTTTTCGAGGTTATCATCAGACCCGAAGACTTAATATACGTTTTTCTATGTATTTATTTATTTAGTCAAAAACAGTCAAAAACTGTATGTGACGTATGGGGGAGAAAATCATCTGCGCACGCTTTCTTGAGTTTCAGAATCCCTTCCCAACACTTTAACTATTAATAGTTGAAAGATTAATAATAATAATAATAATAATAATAATAATAATAATAATAATAATAATAATAATAACAAATTTAAAAAAGTGAGAGATTAACATTCCAAAAACTAGATATTTTCGTTGCCAAATTATAGAAAACTTATTTTTAACGGTAAAGAAACGAACAGACTTGATTTTTCTGTATTGTTAACAAAATAGAAACTCACCCTAAGCTCTACTACCACTACAAGCAAAAGGAAAGTTCAACAAAACGTGCGCATAGTGAAGCTACATTTACGTCCAGAAGCAAATCAAGGGGCCATCTCAGCATTTGCTCAATGGATCAGGGAAACTGGACAAAAACCTGATCGAGATGGGAGATGTATATGGACGCTGTTGATGAAGCCTACTGTGAAGCGAGAACTACTCCATCTACTCCATCTAACTACTCCAGTTTTTTTCAATCGCGAAAAAATGCCGTGAATTTATTAGTTGTAAATTCCACGTGATTTTCGTGATTAAAAGATACTGGAAGGTGGTGGTGCAATTGTGGATTCGGATTTTGCGCTTCGACATAGAAAAACATGTGTCAAGCTTTAGGTCTGACCATTTTTGGCTCCTGTAGAGAATAATGCTACAAGACACCAAAATTTAGTGTTCACATGCGTTTTTCGTGATTTAAAAAAAGCTGGAAGTTTGTGGCACAACTCTGGCTTCTGTAAACTCTCTACACTTTTCCAAAATTGTAACCTTTTATCTTATAATTGGCACCCGACAGCACTACATAATTAAAACAGTAATTTAATATTTTATTTATTTTCTTAAAATTAGATTCTGTTTCATTAATTTTCGTAGGTTTTCTGTTGTATGTTTATTAGAAAAGTTAATAATGAAAAACGAAATTATCAGAATATTATTATTCTCAAAATTCACAAAACATATTTATCTATAAAAAATTGCAAGGGTAATTTAAGTCAATATTTATAGGCGTAATGTGGTTAAAGAATTTAAACTTTTATAAGAAGCTAAGAAATGCCTTTTTTTTTGAAAATTTGGAACATGTCCCACGAGATTCATGTAAACTACCCCCTAAATTAAAATATCGTTTTCAAATTCAGGGGGCTATGACATCAACCACATCGATTGGGGAATATCAATTTGGGAGAAAATCGGCTGAACGGTTTAGCCGCTAGTATTGTTCACAGACCCACAGACGGACGGACATGTTTTGTCGTCATTTTTTCGGTATCAAAGACCCACAAAACATGGATTCTGGCTACACCGCGTGTTAGAGGATTTTTTTCAACATTAGTAACAAAAAAATGGATAAATCCAGACGCTAGAGTCCTATAATAAAGAGTTTTTCTGCCGAGAATGTTTTTTTGCGCAGTATTACATAACTGTCTCTACTTCGTAGTGAGAAAGTGTAAACCAACGCATTGACAGCAGACCCTTCAAAAATTATCTTTTCAGGACTTTACCAGAAGAGATCTTTGTTTACTGATTCCGTGAAGTCGCTAAAGCTTGTATCCTTATAAAAAATTTATCAAAAAGTGTTGCATTTTTGAAAAGTCTAATATTTTCTCGAATACACAAATCTCACATCATTACTTGGTAATATTTTTATCTTAATATCTAAATGTCTAGTGTAATAATATCAAAACTATGCATACCAACTAATTGCTAATATTTAAATACTTACTTATAGAGTGCTTGAAATTGTTAATATAAAGGAGCTACACCATGATATAACTTAAACAGGCCAAAACTGAGCTCTGATTTCCCATCATTACGGAATAATCTGAAACTATACGGTCTGGAAGCAGAAATGAAAAACAATAAAATATTGTCATTATCTCACAACTAAAGATGAAAATGTCTTTTTAAAATCAATGCAAAAAATTACAATGACATCTGGATAAATGTCAACTATTTTCTCTTCATGAACATGTACATTTTCATAAGTTGAAAATTTCATTAAATCAGGGTCATTTAAACAAAAAGCATTTAAACAGCAAAGAAGAGCCTGCAATAACCAGAAAAATTAGAGGTCATAGTAAATTAAGTTCTTTACAACTAACAAGTAATATCCCTCCTAATTATATTACATTTAACCTAAGTAATTTAATCGACGTTAGCTCGCTATTTTAGAGAACAGACTGCAGATTTAAAATAAGAACAGTTTTGAAACAATCCCGGAAACTACAAGTTATCAAGAAAAGGTTCTGAAACGCTCCAAGGCTGTAGAGTACTGGCTGGTATAATGTTATAGTTAAAACTTAACAGTGTATAACAAACCCTTGTACATGCCCGTAAATTTTTTTTTTCACAGTAGTCTACATAGACGCTAATGGACTCCGCGGCCGATGCAACTAGATAACTAAAAAGTATTAATACATAAAAATATTCCGCCAAACCACGGATCTATACCATATTCTAGATCTTGCTTCAAACTACACCCAGTACATTTTCATCGTAGTTTTTAACTACCATTTCTTCCTTGTTTTGAAACCTATAAGCTTAATGTACGTAATACAAATATTAAAAATTAACCTCAAAACGAAGCCATTATTCCACGTACTACACGCGCAAGTTTTCTTGATATTTCACAGCTTGGGGTGCGGGGAGAGGAGGGCTCTGGCTACGTCACTGCTTAAAAGGGCGTACCAATCGTGGGCATGAACTTAACGTGCCAAAGCGTCCCACAAGAAATGCGACAATTGTTTTGAAAGTACGAGGCAGTTGTTACCCGCATTGTAAATTGGTACGTACCGTTCCATGTCGAACCCAAGAATCTGACCGGGCCGTGCTATTCAGCTGGATGAGGACTAGGGAGCTCCTGTATCAAAACTTGCGCAGCAATAGACGTTCAGGGAAAAATTGTGTTTCAGAAGCGAAGGCCGAGACACTTCCATGAGCCTACATTCATAACTAGAGCGCAAATTTCAGGCATTTATTTTAACAAAACTATGCAGGGAAAAATGCATATATATTTTTACTAAAATATGCATACAAATGAGCATTTATTCTGGGTAACGCATGGAGGTGTAAAAAGTTTGTAACAATGAAAAGTCACATTTAAAAGAAGTTATTGTAAAAAATCAATAAATCAAAAGATTCACTCTTATTTCAAATCTAAAATTTAAATTAGCACTTACGTGGAAGGAAACCATTTGTCATGATTGCACGTTACCACCCAGTATGATGGTTATAAAGTTTTATCTGCGATGCTGTCTCTACGAAGTGATCTTATGTACTGCTCTTTGAATCTTGTAATGGAATTAGTGAAGACGCAATTATAGTTATCGTTCTTCGCACTTTTGTAATCCCCAGCACCGACAAGGGTACATCGTATGCAGAGAGCTCTGACCTCAAAAGGGATCAGAACGATCGTGAGTGAACCAAGTCTGAAGGCATCTGTGAACAAAATCAGTCTTTAGTAGTATCATCTTTCTTTCTCATTGAATTTTTTAACTCCACTTGACATTCGAGCATCCTCTTCCACAGGAAGACAAAACACGATATTCCTCCGTGTTCTACACGCTTGCAGATATGTTTCCACCTTGTTCGGGTTTGATTCCAGAAGAAAACAAGGACAATAATGACGAAAAAGAAGGTAAAAAATAAAGTAAAAGACCAACAATAGGCATCAGAAGCTGAAATAAGCAAAAAGTAGCCAAATTAAAATGTATTAAAACTCCACTATTAAAGAGATTCCTCTTAAATATCTTAAAATCGTAACAATAAAAGGCATTTTGGAAAGGCTCAATTATCATTAAAAGCAGTTGCTTGACAATTAGATACATTTTTTTCTTACCTGAATGTACACACTTCTTGGATTTTTCCGAGTCCTTTCCGTGTTTATCACAAACTACGCTCCATGATCAAACCCATGTATGTTTCAACTTTCTTGGCGTAAGTAACGCGCAAGTATCTTCAAAAACGCCTACTACGTCCGCTTCTGTAGATTTCCGCACACCCAGGAGCGCACCTTCATTGGTGCCGAGTTTCGTTTGTCGCTGGAAGGGCTGCGCGCGCTGGTGGAGTTGTGTCGTTACTGACCTTTTTCGTTTCGAGGATTTGCGATGTTCCCTGAAATAGTAGAATTGTCCTTGCCACAGCGGCGTGAGCGCGCTGTGCAGTAAGGTTTCCGACCGTTTACAGCGCTGCACAAACGAAGGCGTCGAACGTTGACATGGCACTGGAGGTCAGAAGGATCGGAGTTCTCTCCTCCCCGGTCGACTTTTGAGTAAGTCTGCTTTCCAGGAGACACGCCCGTTACCTCTGGTCAATCCCAAACTCGACTTGACTCGAATCGAATCAAATCGAATTTTGTAGTTATGCATTGGTATATCTGAGAAATTAAAAGCTGTGAAAGTACAAAATCAATGAAAACTAAACTACATATCAACTTTAATTTTTACGTTCTAGCTCTGCAAAAATCATAGCTACTTGCAAACTTACTTTCATAATTCCTTCAAACCTTTAGAAACTACATTTGTACTCCAGTCATTTTGTTAACGTAAGCTTATTATTAGGTATTAATTTTACGCGAATATTGATATATAAATTCTTGAAAGATTTAGTCTCCTTGCTGAGACTTTTTTAATTACTGATTAAGAACACTATTGGTCTTATACTAAAAACAGGCGAAGGTGCATTCACTTCCATTACACAATATGAGGTAGGAAAACTTAGGTGATGGTATGGTACGAACCTAATGTTATATTTTATACATTTTCCTTATATTTTAAAATCCTTAGAATATCTTCTAAAATGCTGCAAGAAACCTACAAAGCTGCGATGCACGCTGTAAATACACGGTTTTAAATAAACATATTTTAACATTTCCCAAAACATTTTGAACAGTCTAAAGTTAAAATTCTCTCCTTGATAAAATTAAATCAGTAAAATTAAGATGATTAAGTAATTGCACAATATCCCGTAATCTCCAGAGCTCAACTGGTAATTTATATTAACTTGGTATATTTTCACCCAATTTTTCATTTCTTTGGGAACAAGAAATTGATATTACTGTCTCGTTAGTCTCTTCGGACAGCAGTTCTTGTTCCTACCACCGTAAGTCCACGGCTCGTGCCCACGAAAAAAGTATTTCGATCAATAGCTGAGAATTATAAAATTATAAATATTACATATCATATGTTGCAAATACACAATATCTATAAGCTCTACTTAACAACCGTAAACATGTGTGCATCAAACCGAAAATGGTTACGGCGAGTTTGGCTTCAAGTTTTTCCTTATACGCTCAAAATTGCATATACTATTTAATGCGTATACTACATAATACCTTAATTAATACAATACTGACGATTACTAATTTCTCTTAATCCACCTTTTGCCAAATATTTTAACATTTCCCAAACATTTTAAACAAAAAATTAAAAGTTAAAATTATCTCCTTGATAAAATCAAATCATACAGTAAAATTAAAATAATCCTCAAGGAATCGCACAATATCCAGTAATCCACATAGAGCTATATTTGTAATTTATATTAATACATTAATTGAGATATTAAATTGATTGATCGCCCAATTTTTCCTTTTTTTAAGAACAAGGAATTGATATTACAGTCTCAGTCTTTTCGGACAGAGTAGTTCATTTTCCTACGACCGAAAATCCACGGCTCGTGCCCACGAAAATATTTCGAACAGCTGAAAATTATAAAATTGTAAATAATCAGATGTTGCAATTACACAGTACCTACAAGCTCTACTTAACCGTAAACTTATGTGTAACCGAAAATGGTTACAGAGTGTTTGGCTTCACGTTTTTCTTTAAACGTTCAAAATTGCATATAATATTTAATGCATATACCACTTAATATCTTAATTATTATAATACTTACGATTACTTATTCTCTTCATCATCCACCTTCTGTAGTATTTCAGATGCAATAGAGAATATTTGGCACTGGACAAAAAGGAAAACTGAAGTCTAAGGCCCAGCAAAGACCTACCTGAGTCAATGGCGTCAGCGCGAGTAGAAACATTACAACCGTAGTTTCCGTTGGTCAGCGAGAAAGTGAAAAAACGTTTCTAGAATATGCCGCCGGGCGCTGCTGTAGTGATAGCCGGGTCTTGCAATAACGCATCGGGATTTGAAATACAATTAGATTACGAGCCCTTACGGCAGATTAATTTCAGTCCTCAGGAATATGCTACAACCTTAATGATGTTCTTAATAAACGCTTCTTTTAATTTTCTGGACGACCATTTCTTACAGTTTTTCAATTTTAGATGATAAATCCGTTGAATGAAGCGCGAATTTTAAGCGACTTTTTCATTTATTTCAGTGAATTTTTGCACCGTACTCCTTTACATTATTGAAACATGTTACTCATTACTAAATTGATAATACTAGTATTTTTGGATATTCTTGCGCGAATTACTATGATTTACTTTACAGTCTAACTGTTATTGAATGGTAAAAAAAATAATATTCACTGAATTATTTACTGATCCTGAAATATTTGACATATTTACAGTATGGCAGATTTGTTAGCAAAAAATTCCAAGTATCTGTCATAAAATGTCTCGTCGGAATGATTTATGGGAATGTAAACTAAATAACTATGACAGACGAATGTGGGGCGTAAAAGCACATGTCGTCCCGATAGTTATCGGAGCTCTAGGATTTGCTCCTTAAAACTTGTGTAAGAACTTGGCTAAACTCCCAGATCATTCAAAAGACTGGAAAGTGCAAGAAATTGGTTTATTTGGAATAGCTCACATTTTGCGCTAAGAATGGTAGTGGCACCGACAGTCCCTAGATCTGCTCCTTAGGCCTATCCGAACCAGACTCCTTATCCTAACGATTCATAACATCAGTAGTCGTGAATTAAAGAAATAATAACCAGCTGCAACCACTTCCAGTACCTACGACGCCACAGGCCACAATGTCCCGCCATGATTCTTCCTCTACATCAGGGCTCCTCAAGCAGAGCGAATCGGGAGCGCGGAGCTTTGTTGGCTACCGAGAGCGCGACACCGAAGGCTCGGCGTCGCCTGGCTTGCGAGAACCTCTGTTACACTGTCCCGATAACTCCACTCGCGGAAACATGAAACTCGACGCGAGCACTTTGCAAACCAAAACGCCCACACTGACAATTTTCGAAGCAACATGGGAAGAAAAAGACCTTTTCGCAGACTGCAGCAGTTAGGCCAAATGTTTAGTTTGCAAAAAAGTGCTTTAATGTCATGAAGTTTAATTTGCAACATTATAGGTTAATCATGCTGCTGAGCGGGACAAGTAATCTGAAGAAGAACATTAGGAATTTTTCAATTATCTGAAAAACAACGTCTCTTAAGAAATAAGTTTTGTATTTGTATTTTGATGTTCCTATGTTGATTAACAGTAATATAACACAATAAAAGAATTGTATTTCTGTTAAAACTGTCTCTTAGGCAAAGAAGAACCTCTCATTCTACTCAAAATTAGCTTCGGTGTCAAACATTTACAAAACATTGAATTTGTTAGTGTGTGTAGATGTATTCAGAACACTGCGTGCGGAAATTGAAACCCGATTTAAGGATTTGTTTGATTTCCAATTAGAATTTAATTTATTTGCTACATCTTTTTCTTTTTATGTAGGCTTTGGTGCTTGTGATTTTCAATTAGAAATGATTGCAGCGTGACACTGAATAGAGGGAAACATTTCAAATAAAAGAAATATTTATTAGAATTTTATGATAATGTCTCTCAAAAACATTTTCCGGAACTGCATCGGAATGCTGCTCAAATGTAAGGCATGTTTGGTTCAACGTACAATTGTGTGCGTATTTTTTCTCTGAAAATTTTTAAAAATCAAATGAGAAGTGCCATAACAGATCACAATGTGAATTGCATTAAGAAAAATCATTGATTTTACAATTAACTTCATTTTTTAAATTTTAATTTCCTTTACTGTCAGCATTTCCGATATTAGCGTATTTAGTGACATGTTTTCGGTAATCTTGAGAATAATTTTCATAATCAGCAGCATGATAAATCGTAATGACGCAGCGATTAAATTTCGTAATGTGATTTAGCACTCTTCTGGAACTAAAAATGTGATATATCTGGCATAATCTGTAAACAGAAACTTTTCTTTCCACGCTGCATTGGAAACTGTCTTTTGTATTTTCAAATCACAAAAATGTGTATAACTGGTAAACGTTTTAATTAATGTTACAAAAATAGCTTATTGTTTTTCTGTCGTAATATTCTTTCCCAG
The DNA here is from genome assembly GCA_011170035.1 of Teleogryllus occipitalis. Taxonomy (NCBI): domain Eukaryota; kingdom Metazoa; phylum Arthropoda; class Insecta; order Orthoptera; family Gryllidae; genus Teleogryllus; species Teleogryllus occipitalis. The sequence continues at coordinate 244,736 of BLKR01001650.1, read as the reverse complement.
AGCAGTGAGGCGTTTTTAATCCGAGCAATGGAAAATACCCCGAAAAAATAAGGCGCAACCCTCTGTGTCGCAAGCCACCGATCGGTAAAAGATGACGTAATCTGCTCCGACTGTCGATGGAGCTGCGAGAAAGACCAGCGAGCAAGCAGTAGCTTCTCGTCGGAGCAGATCGCTGGGCGGCCCTGCTCTACATGGATACCTCTTGAGCCCATGGCCTCCAGCAGTCCTACGGACCTCGATGTTCTTGTCTTATTCTATTTCTTCCTGCAGGTTCATATTGCATTGCATTTGTTAGGGTACTGCTCCAACATTTGCCTCGTGTTTATCAAAGAACCCACGGAAAACCACCGATCGGAGCAGCCGGCCGCTAGAATTCTCCTCCAGACAGCCGCTGAATTCGCTTTAGCTACGTAGCTAGAGTTGAAAATACTGTTACGGTCGGGACTCGAACCCTAGGACCTACCTGAGCAGTTCTATATATTACTGCACTTCGCAATCTAAGCCGATTCGGTATCGTTTGTATTTAACAACAACAATAATAATGATAATAACAGTAATAATAGACTAAATAAAAAGTTGACCTCGGTGCACGCTCGTGCCTGCGCGCCATAAAAGGGCGAGCGACGCGTGAGGCGCGTGGCCGTCCGCGGAGGTGAAGAGCGGTGGCTCCCGCCCGCGCGAATATAAAGTGGCGCCAAACGGAATTTTCCTTAATTCTCGTCGGCGGGGGGCGGCGGGCGCGCCCGGCACGCGCGCCATCTCGCTTGAAATACGCGCGTCAGCATGCCGCGCGCGATGGACGCGCATTCCCCTGCGGCATGACGCCACGCCACTCCGCGCCACCCCACGCCACGTCCGGCGCCGGTTGCCCGCAGAGCCCCATCCCGCCACGCCACGCCCCACCCCGTCCGCTCTCTAGCCTCGCGCCGCTGCGCCCCGCCCCGACTTATTCGCTTCGCTACACTCCGCTCCACCCCGTTCTACCCCGCCCTGACTCCTTCGCTGCGGTACACTCCGCTCCGCACCGCTCTGCCTCGCCCTGCCTCGTCCTGCCCCGCCCTGACTTCTTCGATTCGCTCCACTCCGCCCCGCTCCACTCCACTCTACTCCGCCCTGACTTCTTGGCTTCGCTACACTCCGCTCCGAACCGCTCTACCCTGCCCTGACTTCTTTGCTTTGCTACACGCCGCTCCGCTCCGCCCCGCTCTACCCCGCTCTACCCCACCCTGACTTCTTCGCTTTGCTACACTCCGCTCCGCCCCGCTCTACCCCGCTCTACCCCGCCCTGACTTCTTTGCTTCGCTACTCTCCGCACTGCCCCGCTCTGCCCCGCTCTGCCCCGCTCTGCCCTGCTCTATCCCGCCCTGTCTTCTTCGCTTCTCTACTCTCCACTCTATCCCCCGCTCTGACTTCTTCGCTTTGCCACACTCTGCTCCGTACCGCCCTACCATGCCCAACCTTGTTTCGCTGCTCCTCGCCCCGCTCCGCCTCACTCTTACCCGCCCCGACTTCACTTCGCTACACTCCGCACCTCCCTGCTCTGCCTAGCCCCGCTCCGCTGCAGCTCGCTTCTTCTTCACTCCGCTTCGGTCCTCTCTGTTACGCTCCACTCTTCCATACCGAGGCCACGGTATGGAAGACTTTTTGTCCGCTACGCCTCGCTTTCTTCGCTTCGCTACACTCCGCCCTGCCCCGCTCTGTCCAGTCCAGCCTCCCTTCTCTGCTCCTCACTCGATCCGATCCAGCCCGCTTTTTCCGCTTCTCTCCCCTCCGACGAGCTTCGCTCAACCTTGCTCCGCTTTGCCTCGTTCCTGCCCGCTCTTCCTCGCTTCTCTTTGCCCTGACCCGGCCTTTCCAACCCGCTCCGCTCAACATTGTCCGGCTCTGCCTAGCATCGCTCAACTGCGCCCTGCTCTGTCTTCTCCACTTCGCTTCGTTACTTTCAGCCCCGCAACGCTCTGCCCCGCCCAACCTCGCTCAGCTGCGCTTCACCCTCTGCACTGCGCCCCGCCCCGCTTTCGCTTCACTGCGGTGCCTCGGACCGGAAAGTCCTAGGGTTCGAGTCCGGGCGGTGGCAGGATTTTTGACGCTAGCCAGATAGCTATGTCGAGTTCTGTCGCTGCCTGGAGAAGAATTCTAGCTGCCGGCTGCTGTGATCGGTAGATTTCCGTGGTTTCTCCGATCAATACCAGGCAAATGCCGGAGCAGTACCCACCAAAAGGGTCACGAATCGCGCGCGATCTTTCTTTCCCAATCCTTGTCCTATTCTTACCCCTTTCACACACTTACACTTACATGCCATACATGCCAGAAGACCGATCGGGAACTTAGAGCTTGTCCCTGCTGGGGCAGTGCCCCGCTGGTAGGAAATACCCGGTTAGGGAAAACCCCCGCTACTACCGACGATAGTTCGGCGCCTTCCAGAGGCGCCTTCCACGAATACCGCCACCTCCCGAGAAAAAAGCATGCACTACATTTACGGGACTAATTATATTATTAGTTGACGCGCTTGAAATAACTAGTTATCAGTCAATCAACCCGCCTTCTGTTCACTCTTCTCTAACCAATTCCACCCCACGTTGCACGCCCCACCCCACGTTGCTTCGCTCTGCCTCACTCCTCCCCTGCTTCGCATCCCCCACCAAGCATCCGCACCTCGCTGTCCCAGACGTAATCCCGCCTCCCCTCTTCGATCCTGTCCCCTCAACGAACACTCCTTGGCTTTCTCTTCGCCTTTCCCTGGCCCTTGTACCTGCCTTTCGCCGTTGTTCCGGCTTCACTCTCCGACACTATTGTTAATGTTCCTCTCTCATTGCTGTCGACTCGTGCACCGCACTCCATGCCTTTACATGTCTCCCCCTCCCCTATTTCCTCTGTCCACTTAGCGTTACCGACACTTTCACTCTCCCCACCTCTGCATGGTACAAACTTCCCTCATGCCAACGCCTCATTCCGCATTCGTCCCCACACCTGATACGCAGTGTACCGGCTGAGTTTAGCTCAGTGCTGTCCTTGTTGCTGCCTCTGCAGCAATTCTAACCGGGAGGCCCTAGCGTTTGAGTCCAAACGGTGGAGGATTTTCGACACTAGCAATATAGATAGGGCGAATTCAGCCGCTGCATGGAGAATTTTAGCAACTTCTCTGATCGGTAGTTTTCGGTAGTTTCTCCAATCAATATCAGGTGAATGGCGGAGCAGTACCATAACGAATGCGCCGCGGACCGCACGCGATATTTCCTTCCTCTTCCTTGCTGATCTATTCTCTTTTTTTTTGCTCCTTACATACGCTTACACGCAGAGCACTTCCAGACACGCCGAAAGATCAGTCGGGAGTTTTGGAGCTTGTACCGGCAAAGGCGGTGCTCCGCTGGGGGGAGACTTTTGGAGAGGGAAACCTCCCGCCAAAACGATGTGTAGGTTAGCGTCGGATCTCAACACTCAGTGGAGTACGAGCACCGCCATCTTCCGGCAGAGCACTTAACTAACGGGACTAATGCCCATAGCAGTTGACGTGCCTGGAACATCAATCAACGCAAGCAACACCCTCCATTCTCATTTAGTTCCAATTCTGTACGCATCGTTACAACCCTTCCTCGCAAGCCACAACCTCCAACACGATTCCTCCTCGGTCCCAGCACCGTGCCTTCTCCCTTTCTACCCCCGCCCCTATCTCCTCCTCCTCCCTTTATGAACCCCACATCCACTTCCGTTCTGTCCGTCTTGCTTCCCTTCTCTTCTAGACCGGCCTCCACGTTTTCATTTCTTCTTCGCTTCTGCCCAGCGCTGCCCTTCCCCTTGCCACCTTCCAGGCTTCTGAGGCGTCCGCCTGCGCCCGTCCCCGTCCCCGTCCCCGTCCCCTTCCCCGTCCCCGTCCCCGTCCCCGTCCTTCGCTGCGAGGGACGGACGCACGTGCAGCCAGCGCGCTCCGCATTTGCTTTCTACTTCCGCCCTCCGCTGTTATGTATGGACCTGCGGCCGACTGCTTTCAAGAGAACCCCAGAGCACGAGAAAAGTCAGATTTATTTCGGAAAGAATAGCAAGGGTGCATTTCTGAAATTATTTAAATGCATCAAAATGCAAGATGGTAATATAATTAATAATACTATTAATAATATTACTAATCTAATAATAACAATAATAATAATAATAATAATAATAATAATAATAATAATAATAATAATAATAATTATTATTATTATTATTATTATTATTATTATTATTATTATTATTATTATTATTATTATTAGAAACCTGGATCTTATATCACCACATTTCAACGTCGTTTGTGCCCACAAAGCCTAACTGGCGCGTGGCTTTATTTTTTAGCAAGTACAATGCATTTGTAACTGATAAAATTTAGCAAGTTTCCCACAACGCTTAAAATATTTCTTTGAAATGAAAATGAATTTTCCAATTCATAAAAACAATATAAAAATGTTCTCACGTGTTCCAAAACAAGCGTAATGAAAGTTAATAAGACATACAAATTAAATATTTAAGAAAGTAATTCAAACCTATCTGATTTATGTATAATAATAAAGCTGACACAAATTTCTCACAGTTTTTCAACATATCTCTTCGCTTTTCCATCTACTCTACTGCTTTATTACTTGATACCAATGTTTTGAATTAAATAAAAATCAATGCCTAAAATATATTTTGTATGGTAGTCGATTATAACCTAATATTCCGTTTCTTGGTGTAAAAAATTAATTTATATTGTTTAATGTAAGATACAATTATACTCTACAAAATCATTTACACAGAATAGTATATAAGTTAAAAGACCCAAATTGATTTCTTTGAAGTTTCACGTGAACCTATTTGGGTTAACAATAACTTCGAAGGTAAAATATTAAAACATTAAGTACAGATAGAAATACTTTTCCACAAATTCATTATTAAATATTTTGTGTGATTTAAACTTAGTGTGAGTCTTTCTTCCGTTAACAAATAGCCATTTTAATGCTTACTCACGTGTAGTACCACGCTTATTTGATATTATTCATACTCTGGCGGTTTGAAATTGGCTTCCTGTATGCAGCTATTTTTACTTTTAAATCAATAATTTACGAACTCCAAAATGTTTGAACGGGACTAGTTCATTTAAAATATTACCGCCAAATGTTTTTTCTCTCTAATGTCTAAAATTCCCCCTCACTAAGCTGACAACATAGCTTGGGAGTGGCTTGCGAGTGCTTTTAGACTGAACTGGAGGCAGATGCTCAGTGATATATCAGACTCCATTCGGATGCGTACACCAACTGAACCTTCCTTCTGGCCCGGTGAAGCGGGGATATTCCCTTCTAGCGCAATTTTCTTCGTCTTCCTGCACCGAGACGCCAGCGAAGCTGATTTCAAATTCGTCATATTCCACTACCCCCTCCCCACTCTTCTCATCCTCTTCCCCCTTCCAGTCTCAAGCGGGTACTCGAGTGGCAACAGCGCTCCTTGTGAGGTTACTGATACCCGGCTTAAAGGGCAATAGCGCCTTAAGGCGTTTTATAAATCGCGCGAGCGAAGCAAAGCTAAGTTGAAAAAATGGCGGCGGATCAAGATTTATCTGGATTAATGTTGCCCAAGCTGCTCTATAGATCTCCATTTTCTTGCGTTCCAGAACAAGAGGAAGCGGAGACGGGGGAGGGGCACCGGAAGTAAGAAGAAAAAGCAACCGCACTACCCAGAGGCTGCACAGCCGACCATGGTCCTCGGATGGCTCCGTTCGCTTAAGTTGTATTTGTGTCGTCGGAAACGAGAAAACCTGTTCTTTCGAAGATAAAAGATTAACTATTCAGGCCTGCAGTCGCCTTTAAAAGATCAACGATGAAAGACAATGCTAAAAATGAAATACCTTGTCCGAAAACTTAGCACAAAAAAGGGCCATGAAATTTCAAATTTTAACGTTGACAGATCTAGAATGAGTATTCTACATTAAGCGTTAGAATTTTTATTATTTTTATTATTTTAGAATACGACAAGAAGACGTCGGTGATGGAAGACGTCGATATTACATTTGCTAAACTCATACTATCCTAACAGTTTACTTTCAAATCCGAGAGATTTCGTTACAAACTGAATAATATGACATTCAAACTAATGATGTTCTTCTTTCTTAATAATACAAATTTAATGAAATAGTATCTGAAACAGTGTTTCAAAAATTGTAAGAATTGTAGAGATATGTCGAAGAAATTAGGGGTTCCCATTTTCTTATTGAATAAGAAGGATGTTTCAAAATTCTAAATATCATCAATACATTCTTACCAGAATAAAACTTGAGATGAAGTTGGGAATTTGTTGAAATATTTAAGAGGTACCTGTTTCTTTCTCTCTGTCTCGATATCTTCGAGGATGATGTCACGTTTACTTCTTCCGGCACAGGGATTGCGCAGCGCCGTCTAGCACAGCACTGTATTCTCGGCACTATCCAGCACAGAGTTGTTTGGTGATTCACCCAGTCTTCGACCAGCCATGAAGTCTGCTCATTTGAAGCCGATTAGTATACTTTCTCAATGGAATTTTATGTGGTTTTCCTGGAAATTTTCAGTTTTCAAAATTTAAAAGGAAATATTTGCACATGACAGGAGACGAATCAGTATATAAAAGTATATTTTTACGAAAAAATCAGATACCTAATTATTGTACTCTTTCCCATGTAAATATTATTATAAAATACATATTATGCACATTTTGTTTTCTATGTTTTTGCTAGTTAACATTGTTTAACACATATTTTACATATTTTAATTATTTTTACATATTTCCATGTTTAAAAGTTTTTGACGCAGACCGAATCCATATTTATACTTTGGCTATATATTATGCTAACGCCAATTACTTCATTTGAATTTTATAATAAAATACACGCAATATAAGAGGTATCAGCGTACAAGAGCTTATTTGCTATATTTTAGTATTCATTTGATAAAAAATATATTTTTCATAAGGTTTGTTAGTATTCAATTATTTATTTGGGCGAAATAATTCATTCATATTGCTAATGTGTAAAATTACCATTAATGCCAAGAAAATATTTCCTGCTAAGAGCTTACTTATACTTCGGTACTTTAATAGTTAATCTCTTGATTTGTAAAATTAAGGTTCACGAATTGTTTGGTTTCCTTATGTGTGGTTAAGGAAAATTTCAGATTATTCACTTTCCAGTAGAACGGAGGACCAGAGACTGGAATCCACAGCGCCCCACATTTACCTCCCCAGCTGTGCACGCACCAGCGGCGAATCTGCGGCTCGAGTTTGCACCGCAATGGCGTCACGAGCAACGCGGTTCAAGCGGAACCAGCGGTGACACTCATACAATCTCCCTTTGCACAAAAGTCCGTCCTCTGCAGTTCCGCACTGGAGAGAATTTCTTCATGAAGCCGTAAATCTGTGGAAATTATTTACAAATATTGCTAGTGATTAGAGAGAAAATTAAAAGGTAAAACCAAAATTGGTTTGCGAAAAAATAAGTTAAATTTGCAAACATTTCATCAAAATGCAACTCGATATGATTTATTTTAGATGGAGTAATTTAAATGACCGCATATACTGAATTATTTGAAAAAATGGGAAAACATTATTCTCCTCGAAATATACAATTGCCTCCATGCTAATGATTTTTATTTAATCCAAACTTTCAAAGGTTACATCCGATAAGTCGAAGACTTTTTTCCAATAAAAAACGTGAAAGCGAAAGAAAATCTTATGTTTACAAATCTCATATTCACTATGCTTTGTTCTGAAATTCTTGTTTTCTCTATTCCGTTATACACACACACACACATATATATATATATATATATATATATATATATATATATATATATATGTGTGTGTGTGTGTGTGTGTGTGTGTGTGTGTGTTTCATTTTAAACTTGAATCGTTGTTATTTTAAATAACAAACACGACACATTTTTGGATATAAATTTGTTTGCTCGAAGATTTAACAAATTTCATTAACATTACTTCCTATAGAAAACATATTCTGGAGTTAATCTATATTTTTTCGAGATCCGCGTCAGTTCGAATTTCGGAAACAGTCGACAGAATCTGAGTGAGCCCCCGCCCCTCTGCCGCCGAAACTGCCTCCCCGCGCGTCCCCGCTCCGCCTTCCCCGTTACCGTGCCGCGCCCCCTTTCCCCGCCATCGACCTCCCTCCCCCCCGCCGCCGCCTTCCCCGCCACAGCCCCGACGCCGCCGCAGTTATCGAGCCGCTGCGGTCAGTACACAAGTTGTATCGCCGCGGAAGACTTGTCGCACAAACAATATCGCCCCCGCACAACACAGCGCGGCGCGCGTAGTAATCTGGTTTCGAGAGGCAGCCACACCGGCCCCCCCCCACCCGCTGCCCCGCCCCCCCCCCCCCCACCTTTGTGCAGCGCACCGGCGAGAGAATGAAATGCAAATTAAACGGTGGCCGTTAGACGTGGCTTACGGCTATTTAACTTGGCTCGCTGCAGATCATATCGCGGGCGGAGACGCTGCCAGCGGCGGGGACGGGCGCGGGGCGGAGGAAAAACTAGCCGCGGGGGCGGGGCACAGGTTTAAAGCAGGGTGGTACAGGATGCGAGGGCGGGTTGGAGGAAGAGCGGAGAAAATGGGTCGGGGGCGGATGAAGCGGAGGTTGCGAGAAGTAATGGAGGTGAGAAAGAGGTGGAGGAGTGGCGAAGGTAACAGCAGATGTGAGACGAGGAAGGAGAGACGAGGGGAAAGGTGGGGGCGGAACCTGTCTCGTAGCTGCAGGTGTTCGTTCCAAGCGCTGACGCCGTCAGAATGTGCCAGCTGCAGCACCCATCTTACATAGAGGTCACCCGAAAATTTCTAATTTTAATAATCAATAACTACTACCACTGCGTTGCTAATGTAGCATTTTGTGGCTTTAATTTTGTAGTAGTGACACTTTGATATATGATGTAGTTGTCTCTTTTTTAGACAATGCTTTAAATGCGTCGTTTACGAACCAATGAGAAAACATAGATAATAAATGTTTCTGCGATAATTAATTTTACTCAGACATTACAACAAGTACTTTTAACCATTTACCAAGGCAAGAGAGGGCAAAAATTGTATCTTGACCACCACATTTTGAGTTTTTTGTAAGTAAAGGCACATTTCAATTTTCTGCTTCTTGTGAACACCGATGTTGTTTTTAATTGAATATTTATCTTTTGTAAAATTTTAACTGACCAAGTATATCCGTAAAATCTACGTTAACAAAACAGGGACAGCACAACAAATGCGCATTTTTAAAAATGAAATCACCATTCAGTGCAGAGGTAAGATAAAGACCAAAGCGTTGCAATATAAAATACACGTACGGATTAACTTATTTCGGCAATTTTCAAATCGTTTCCTTAAATGGTAGTTTATGTAATTACCAACAAAAAGAATTTGTATGTTACTTATATATCACATATACACACATATACACTTATACACAATGCCAAACATTCGTAATCAAACATTCGATGTACATAAATGTCTCAGATCATGCCATTTTTCTTTCAGAGACATTTACGTTAGCAAAAGTTTAAGGTCGAGTGCATAGAACGCACAGTTCCTTCGAAATTCTGATTAGCAGAACGCACAGTTCCTCTGAAATTTTGATTAGCAGAACGCACAGTTCCTTTGAAATTTTGATTAGCAGAACGCACAGTTCCTTCGAAATTTTGATTAGCAGAACGCACAGTTCCTTTGAAATTTTGATTAGCAGAACGCACAGTTCCTTTGAAATTTTGATTAGCAGAACGCACAGTTCCTCTGAAATTTTGATTAGCAGAACGCACAGTTCCTTTGAAATTTTGATTAGCAGAACGCACAGTTCCTCTGAAATTTTGATTAGCAGAACGCACAGTTCCTTTGAAATTTTGATTAGCAGAACGCACAGTTCCTTTGAAATTTTGATTAGCAGAACGCACAGTTCCTTTGAAATTTTGACAAAGCTGTCTTACATTTGATATCATGACATGATCACGCATTTCTTCAGTCTTCTACTCAATGGTTTTTGCTTCCAGGATAAAGAATCTAACAATACTTGTTTCGGAAAATTGTTAGAATTGTTACAAATAAACAGATCAGACGAATTTTTATTTGTATAAGTATATTTTTAGGAAAGCATAGTAAACAAACTTTGATTTCCCAACACAAAATTAAGTAACAATTCACAAGACCCAAGGCAAGCAGTCCCTCTGTTAAAGTATCTGTTTGAAAGTATCTGTATGATACAATGTAATTATATAGGAACTGATCACCATAACTGATAACATTTTGTAAAAAATACTACCACAATACTTATAAGTTTGTAAATGTCGTTCAAACCGTAACATTGTATTTAACTTATCAATTGCAATCACATCAATCGATGAAAATGAGAGAAAAACTATTGAATATCTCAAAGTGTCTAAATCTGATACCATTTGTACTTTTCACTTCAATTAGAGGAGTTTCCTGAGAAGGCCGTCGCAAACTTAAAAGATATTAGAAGGGATAGAGAAAAACTCTTAAAATAGAAGAGACAGCAAATTATTACTGAGTTGTGGGAAGAAGCAAACATCGATATTTTTGTTTCATGCTCGTCTAATTACAAAAGTAAGTATCAAAGCTATTTTCTTTGGAGTAATGCAACTAACGCGCCACCTTGCAGTTTCCTAATTGAAAACTTTGTTAGGGTCTTCAAAGAAGTAAGACCATTGTGATGTTTACCTTTCTTATTTCCAACGCTTGACTCACTTCTAGGAAGAACACAACGGTCTCTGGATGGAGTTTCCTTCCGATTGGGCGAGGGGTGTTTTAGCAGGGGTACAGATATGGTGGCGTGGAGGGAAAGGGGGAAATGCGGGGGAGAGGACTTACAGGAGCGGCGGAGGTGGGGCCACGACGGGAGCAGCTGTGGCCTGGGGATAGGAAGGGCGGGATCGTGGAGCAGAGCCGAAAGGTGAAGGTTAGCAAGGCACTGGTTTTTAAGACGGGCGCGGTAATGCGGGTTAGGAAACAGGGGCTAAGGGTGGAGGAGGAAGAAAATTCGCAGGGAGCGGAGGAGAGTACGAAGAGGCAGAGGAGAGGGCGGATGTGTGACGAGAAGTGGAGACAGTGGTAGAAACGAGTTGGGAACGGGGATTGGAGCGTGGGTGGGTGCGGTTGTAGGAGCGAGTGTGGGGGTGGGGGTGGGGGTTTGGTGGGAACGGTTGTGAGAGTGGAAGTAGGGGCGGGGTTGGGACAGGGGGTGAGAGCGGGGGTGGGGTTTGGGCGGGGCGGGGCGGGGCGGGGCGGGGTGGGGCGGGGCGGAGCGGCGGCTGCAACGGAAGTCCTGGCTTCCTGTCGCGGACGTCCGGCCGCGCGCTGACCCCCGTAATGGGCCAAGTTGCCTGCGTAAGTCTGCGCTGGCGGCAGCGGCGGCTTCCTCCGCGGGTGATAATGCGCCTGCGCGATTTATTGGCCTCCTCGATCGCAGCGCGGGGGCAGGGAGCGGTGGTCGGTTTAAGGCGGCGCGCGCCTCGTTTGCCTACCGCTCCTCCAGAACTGGTCCCCACTTACAGCAGCCAGTTGGCAATTGCTGGAGGGAACCCTTTGGGGGAGCCATGACCATGCAATTTATAGATTTTAAAATAATTACCGGGCGGTTTTACAAAACGCTAATACGTCAGAATAATTTGATTTGCATGATTTCTTATAGCTCACCGAGAAAAAAACGTGGAAGCTACCCCGTTCAAAGCGTTTTTGTGAAGAAGAGAAAAAGAAGTAGTAATAGTTTGCTAAATGCCACCCGCACAGCACGCATGTGTTTAGGAATTGCGTTGCAGAGGTGCTGATAGGAACGGGCGGTCGAGCAAGATGGAACGGGGAAAGTATGGTGGTCCACAAGGGGAGAGGGGGCGATGAAAAACAATGATGACTGAGATATGCTGGGTGAGATGGGATGGGACATGTGGTGAGGCGAAGGATAGAGCGGAGAAGGGAAGAGAAACAAGACTGGTAAAGTACGTACTTTTGGTTGGGTTCTTCTGTGAATAGAATTCGATTCGAACCCTTACAAAGAGCTGATGTACGCGCATCACAGTTTAAGTATCAGGCTCCTGATTTATATTATTTAGTAGTAATTGATTTTAACGTTCATATTATCGGGTATCATACGGACATTCTGTTTTCCTGATTATATGGATTTATCTTGTAATTGAGATCAGTGCTTCTGATATTCACGTATGTCCCTTCAGTTTGCTGTAACGTAGAAAAAGGTTCATTGCGACGTTTACACCAAAGAGAGATTCGGATAAAATTATGAGACCGTCTCCTGAAATTAGGTTCGCTAATATCAGACTCACCGAGAAAAACATAAAAATGTTAGAGAACACACATTCCCAAACATAAAAATGTTAGAGAACACAGTGTGGAGTCTGGAGTGTGAAAACACAATACAATGTTTTTATGTAAGGAATGAAATCAGAGTATTGATCCTTTTGGAAATATATTATTTTAAATAGTATAAAAATACAAATTTTATAATAAAAAAGAGTTATAAATTAATTTACATTTATAAATTGATATTCTATTTCTATAAATCCTATACTGCCTCTCTTAAAGTAACGAAGCTAGGTGAATGTTTCACTGCACGAGACAGAACCCGCATATCCCGCTCACAGGCCAGGACCTTTCTTCCGACCAATGAGCGTACCAACCGACTATGAGTTCGTTACATGAGATAAACATATGTTTGAAGCCAAATTATCACTAATGGAGCTGATAAATTTTTTAATGAAAATTGGTAATTTTCAATCTATATTTCAAGGGCCGCGCCGTAATTGGTTAAATACACTCTCAAGATACTTCTTTATTTTCTGAATTCGAATAAATATTCAATTCGAAGTCTCGATAATTGCTTACTTTGGTAATATATAATCCATGATTTTCATATTAGAAATTTTTCAATGCAACCATTCAAGAATTGTTAAGTTTAAAATTCATCCAATTCTTTCACGAGCAAGAAAATATATTACGTGTACAAAAATTGTAGAGCAAAGTACATCACAATTTAAATCTAACTAAATGTTTGTATGATTTTTATGTATAAAAGAATTCTTCAAACCCCTGTTTTCTCAGTCTAAAACAGTTAATTAATTTCAATACTTACTTTAAAAACATTCTTGCAGAAAATCAAGTTTAGTTGCAGCCCATGTTGTTGCCACAATGTTATTTCACCGAGCTCGGTTGTTTGAAATAGTCGGAGCGAATCAATAGTCTGAACACGTTATCCAGTTACTAACTTAATTGTCAATCACATTCCCTCAATCACGTTCTCTTCTCTCGTAATAATCTCATTACTTTGCAACCGTATCTCGTTAGTGCCATATTGGCTGGTGATATCTTTTCACCATTGTACATCGCTCTCCTGCCAAACACTGGCACCCTGCATTGTAATGTGAAAGGAAATTGGGGTTATCACTGTCTAGAAAACAGGTTTATGAGAATGACCATGATCCAAGAGAGGGATACATACAATCTGATGGATATTATCCACGAGTTTAGGAAAAACTTACCTTCATTAAAATATATGGAATGCTTCAATTTTTGTTATACATCTGATGTAATTTGAAAATATTAAATTATATAATATTACATATTTAAAGAAGAAACAGAAGAACTGTTTCAAAAATTATGTTGAATTTAGTCAAGCATCAAACAAACCTCAATTAAACATAAAGAATGTTCCAAATATCTTTTATACTTAGCTCCTTTTTTATTACGATGAATTAACGTTTTATTTCATTACAAGATCTGGATATTTATTGTACTTATTTAATACATTTGTACACAATATTATTTGAACATAAATATCTCTACGAGTATTTCTTACTTCAACCACTTCGCTTCCATGTTTCGTTCAGTGACAACATACGTTGTACGACAGTATGGCCACTCATCGTTTCTGAACTGGCGAATTTAAATTCAAGTGAACGCAGGTATTTAGAAAAAAGTAGTTTAAATCAGTTCATAATTTGCCATCTAGTTCTACTACATTTTAGATCCGTAATGAACCATATACCACTAACAACCTTAATACTCACTACCAAGACCTGCTCTTAACTCGACTGTTTACCAGATCTGGAGTGGCGGAATCACCACTTCCCTAACGGGATTCTCCGCCTACTGACTGAAGGAGCATGTACTCCAACGCAAACCAGCTCAAAATTCCCAATGATTCGAGACTATTGCAGGGAAGGAGCTGTGAAGTCACGACTAAATTTCGATCACGTACCCTAATTATACAAGCAGAACTGTCCCTAAAACACTTCGGGTGAGTGACTGCATTGTTTCTAGACGCGTCTACTACGTAAATCATGAATCAACTAAATGTAAGACATATTACACTCTAGGAGATGGCGGTGTTCCTCCCCGCTGGAACGTGACATCGGCGTCCGACATCGGCTTCGACAAGGGAGGCATCGCCCCAGCCGGGACAAGCACCAGGCTCCAGATTAGCCTTCCGACATACGATGGTGCATGTACGTGGAAGTGGAAGTTCGTAAGGGGAGATGTGAGGACAAAGAAAAAGGAAAGATCGTGCGCGGTCCGGGGTCTCTGTTCCGGCATGCCCCGGATATTGATAGGAGAAACCCTGAAAGCTTACTGATCAGAGCAGTCAACCGCTAGTCTCTGTCGCCCTTCCCTTACTGAGGGTGTTTTTTTTAAAATTCATTTACCGTTGGAAACAGTTACATTAACTCATAACCAAGCTAAACTAAAACCTTAACCCATATACAAGCTTAATTATAAATACAGGTTAAAAGTGCGTTTTTTGCAAGACTATATTCCCATGTAATAAGAACTATTTACAATGACAAATCAGCTACAGATTTCCGTAATTATCTGTTATCGACGCGTTCATGAGGTACAACTTACTGCCGAGATAATTTCAAGGATTATTTGAATAATTACATTACCCATTGTGCTTTACAAAACATGCACAGATGCTGAAGCGACACTGATGTTCAGAAGCATTTATTGTCAGACATGACTTTGTTCTAAAAACTTTCTCTTTAAAAAGTTATTTACTTTATACATTGTAAAATGTCCTCGTCGCCCGCTTACGTGCGTCGCAACCATCTTGAAGCGACTCCTGCGGCGCCGCTGGCGGCCGTGAGGTATTCATCGCTCGTCGAAGGCCAAGTGGAAGGATCGAAGATGCAAATGGCCGCGGGCGAGCGGTGTCGACGGCCCCTGCTATTCCTGTCACCGCATTAGAATCCCTCACGGCCATAAAGTGCCCTTAGTGATCACTTCGCCATTCCACCGAGAAGGAAGTCAATCAACTGCGAATAGACGATAAGGGGTCTTTGCTGGGGGGGCGCGGATACGCAAAGACGACCTGGGGCGAGGAGGTGGGGGAGGCAACGAAATATATAAAAAAGCGCTGAAATAATAGAGTGGAGTAAATCAACGAAAGAGAAGAAAAAACAAAGAAATGAGCAGAATAATAAAAATGAAGTAATCCAGCACACTGATCATTATCGACGTAGATGAAACCAAAAAGTACCTACAAGTATGCCTATGCGTTCCAAAGGACATTGCAAGTAGCATACGTGTGGTATACATCATTCTTGGGAAGAATAAAGCGCGGTGAAATAATGTGTTAGAAATTAACTCTATCTAATGAATAAAAATAGAAAACGTGATGAATTTTCTGATTTGAACAATACCTACTCTGAACTAAAAGAGAATATTCTGAAAACTTAATAAACACGAATTCTGAAAGTTTACAGGTAATCCCTTTTTATTAGATTGTCTAAAGTTTTTCTTTACAGGAGTTTTCTGCAGTTATAATTCCGTGTGAACCACTTAATGCTTATTATATACCTAGTGTGGAGGGGATCATGGTGGAAAGAAGGTGGCAGAAGCTGTAATGGTAAGCCAAAATGGGGACCGCCAACTGAAGAAAGAAGAACGAAAAATGGATAACGGTAAACGGTCCTATCCTATCATGCCTTCCAAATTAATAGATTCGTAATTTTCATTGAATTTTTATATGACGACAATGTCAATGAACGACCATTTTCGAGTGATTACTTGAACTGGGAAGTGAAAAATTTTAATCTAATAATCCAATAAAAAATCATTTACATTCCCTTACAATTTATAAGGCAATGATAATAATATAATTCTAGCACTAATCGCTATGTAGGCATATACAGATACTTAACAATACTTTTCATACATTTTTAATGCATCTCACATCAACACACTGAAGAGTGTGTTGAATTAATTTCAACTTCATTAAGAAGTAGATCATTATTGAATCCTCTGTGTGGATTGGTACTTAAAACTAACAAAACTTAAATGATCTGAGTAATTTTTCATTGAATCAACTTGCCATATTATTGAACGTCGAGAGCAACAAGAATGTATGTACTGTTACGACAAACTAGCAGAATTATTTATCAATAAAATGCGAATACTTACAGGTACAATAGTAGTATCTTCATGGTTCATCGCATTTACAATATGTGGAGTTAATAATTTCTGTAAAAAAATATGTAGAAATTATTACTGAATCTCAATGAAATTATTGTTAGAACATTTACTTACCAATTTCAAACACTCAAACTCGAAAAATAACATGTCCCACAGTTAGGTGTGGTATTTGTCGTCTCTACATCTATTTAAAAATAATATCACTTGGCGTGAATTAACTGTGTAATATCTCTCAAAGCCAATATTAGTGCTGTCAATCACATTTTTTCTCAAAATAATTTATACAAACATCAGAATCATTCAATATCCACGTGCCAATGCAGTAATTACTCGAATTAACTTGTACACGTGAATTGAAAATGTATGCATTAATGACACTTGCCTAAAACTTCTACAGCCATCATGGTTCAATTCAAAAATGGAAACGATATGCCTGTGTCCAATTAATGCAACTAAAATCAGCTCTTCAATTTCATTGAGCGTTTCGGACAGTATTAGCTTAAGTACATGCCATCTTTTAATTGACACTAATAAACGAAACCTGGTGTGCTTTAGTATTGATTCTGTTATTCTAATTTTGTTCTTTGAAAATATGCAATTTTTTTACATTATAGAGCTTAGAAACCAATATAAATATTTAATTTATTGTATTTATATTCGTTTGGTGATTGTCATGGTTATGGTGATCATTGGAAGAGCTTAAAATATCATAAACCTATATAAAAAATACAATAAAAATATGTTTATGGTAAAATTAGAAGACTTGAGCTAAACAGAGTGAATGTGAACACACAAAATACAACGCTAGAACATTGTGTTAATATTCAAATTATAATATTAGAATTCAGTAGATAAAAAATACTGAATATGAAGAAGTATTTAACAATATATAAGTTAATACACACATTTGTACAGTCTATTGTTATGAAATACAAGAAATTAAAATAATTTATACTAGGCATATATAGTAAATACAGACAAATTTTGATTAACTAACAGACATAGTGAATATTTTTAAGAGAGTTTGATTTATACTAGGAAGAGATCTGATCAGATGTGATTAAATCAGCGATTTCTGTAAATCTACTGTAGATTTGTAGTTAGAAAATTATAAAATGCGGGTGTAGTATGAATGAGAGGAACGAAATTGAAAGAAACTAAGTTTCACCATAGAAAATGCACGGATACTTCACAACAATCAGAAAAAGTATAGGTAACGCTGGAGCAGGGGAACATCACTCTAACTCAGTTCAGAAAGGAGCAATAATAACTGGCGATTTTAAAATCTGCAAACATCTTGCTCTACTGAAAGATGAAGTTTTCACGCAGTATTCTTTCAACTCTAGCATTTAGAACTCTTATACTTGTAACAGAAGCACAACGCTCAGACTTACGAACAGTGCGTAGTTATTTTATTACACATTAAACAAAAATTGGAATGTGCCACTTATACACAAAAAATGCTTTCAGATATTTTACTGCATTTCAAGGACAAAATAGGGCGGTAGACGAAAATACCACACAAATAGCATCCTCGATAATATTAAGCTTATAGAAACTGAAATAAACCCTCGTCGTCAAATACGTGAATTTACGTTAACATCATCTTTCAGCTACAATTTACAAAATCAAATAATAAACAACTTATTTTTCTCACTTGTTTCAACTTATTTTTATCATTTTTTCTCTTCTTCTTTCAACTTATTTTAAGCGATTACAAAAATTATTTAAATGTTAAATACATTTCTCTACTTAAAAAAAACGCCAATTTACTGCTTCACTCCTTTTTCTAACAGGATATTAACTCTGTAGATCATAAAACTTTAAAAAGGAACCTCACTCCAAACACAGTGTAGCTAGGTTGAATTGGCCATTTCGGACAGAGGTCGCAAAATGAATGCCTTGAAGACACCTCCAATGCGGGAGATGCACAGCAATGCATATTGACAGCAACCTTCCTCGATTGCCTCGGACACGCACCTCGTTTAAACCCCAGCGCCATTCACGTTGCGGGCTGGTCCTGGCTGTTCTTCCATCGCCTCCGTGCTTCTATCCGCCTTTCAGTCCTTCTCCACCGGTCTTTGCATCCTCTTATCTCCTGCTCGCGCAACTACCTCTCATTCCTTCGGTTTCATCTCCACTCTGCTTCCGTCTTACTTTCACCCTCCATCCGTTTCTCCTCATGTTTCTTCCGCCTCTGTCTCGTCACCACCCCACCTCCACGTCGCCTCCATTCCACCTCCATCTCGCCTTCATCTCACCTCCGTCACGTCTCCTCTCCATCTACGTCTCGCCTCCACCCTACTTCCGTCTCGCCTCCATTCCACCTCCGTCTACCCTCCACCCCGCCTCTGTCTCACCTCCCTCGCCCCGTCTCGCATACATCTTACACTCATCTCGTCTCCACCTCCGTTTTGCCTCCTGTCCGCATCCGTCTCGCCTCCTATCCCCTCCCGACACGCCTCCAAATCACCATATTTTCTCCTGCATTTCACCTTCACCTCGCTTCCCCACGCTTCTAACCGGGAGGTCCTAGGTTCGAGTCCTGACGGCGGCAGGATTTTCGACACTAGCTTTTTAGCTAGGTCGAATTCAGCTGCTGTCTGGAGGAGAATTCTAGCGGCCGGCTGCTCTGATCGGTAGTTTTCCGTGGTTTCTCCGGTCAACACCAGGCGAATGCCGGAGCAGTACCCTACCAAACGGGCCACGGACAGCGCGCGATCTGTCCTTCCTATTCCTTGTCCTATCCTCTCCCATTACACACACACACTAACATGCAATACACTACCACATATTCCGGGAGACCGGTCGGGAGCTTAGAGCTTGTCCCGGCTTGGGCGGTGCCCCGCTGATGGGAGAGTCCTGGTTAGGGGCAAACCCCACTAGCCGACGGTAGGTCGGCGCCGGATCTCGCCATCCAGCGGGGGAAGATCACCGCCATCTCCCGAGAAAGAAACATGCACTACACTAACGGGACTTATGACCGAAGCAGTTGACGCGCCCGGAAACACGAAAAAATCAATCAATCAATCAATCGCTTCCCCACCTACCCTACCCTGCCTCTGTCTCTCTTTCGCATCCCTCTCTATCTCACCTCCGTCTCATCCCCTCCTCCGTCTCTACCCACCTCTTTCTCTTCCTGTCTCCACAGGGTCTCCGTCTCCACACACCCTCCTTTTCCATAGGGACTCAAGATCCACCCTGCCTTCGTCTCCACACTGCCTTCATCTTTTCCTTACCACCATCTCTACCCTGCAGCCGTCTCTATCAACCTCTCTCTATCGTACCTCCATCTCCCACCCTTATTCGACTCTATCCCGCCTCCGCCACAACATTGTTTCCTAATCCAACCACCTTCGGCTACGCCACTGCCCCCCTCTGCAACCCCTCCGCGTCCGCCGGGAGGCCACTGCCGTAAAAGGAATTGCCTAGACGCTCCTTCCCTGCCCCTCCCCTCGCCGAACGGGATCCCCGCCAGTCACGCGACGCGCGCACGCCAGCGCGGGCGCCGGCGGAAGGAGCCCCTGGCAGCTGGAAACAATTTACGGAAAAGACACCGCCGTAGTCGCAGGACGTTGACCTCAGAAGAAATGGCTCAGAGGTTCAGCTTCTCAATGCAGTTTTCATTCACTTTCAAAGGTACAAAGATACTAATCATCTAACAAATGGAATGTACAATTGTGTTTACAATGTACAATCTCACAAAATGTGTTGTACGCTTGTTACAGGGGCATTGGTTATAGCTAACAGACTCAGATGGGTTCTTACATTCGGTTAAACAAAAAGGAACCCTACGCAGCTATTTTATTGCATTCAACATTGGTAGTTAAAGATAGGATCTCTCAATATACGAACCTTAATTGAGATGGTATACAACTAGCTACAGCGCCCGGTTTTCTGATTTGTTGCAAGAAACGTTCATTTGACGTTCTGTCCCCGCTCGGTTAGTTTCTGAGGCAAGCGGGTTGCATATCATTTCACAGCAAAGGGGCTGTACAATGATACTGTATATCACCACAATAGGCATATGGTAGCAGGAACCGGTGTTTGTAATATTAGCGTAAATGGTGGCCAATATTTGACGCATGCGCCAAAGAAATACCTTGGAAAATTGCAATTGGCGCATTGCAATCTAGAGAGCAGAGAGAAAGGACGTTCACATTTTCCAACCAGATCACGCTCTCGTTGCACCATCTCGCTCAGGGCTCTCTTTCTTTCATCTCATCCACCAACCGTGATACACACTTATCTTATCAAAACTACTCCAGCTCTAGCAACATCATCGGGGGTCTACGAAAGCGATCGTCCTTTCGTCCTCAAAGACTTGTGTAGATTGGTCCTCCAATAAAAGTATTTCTTTTGAACTGACGTATATTAATTTAGTTATGATTGCGTAATATCGCGCATTATTTTGTGTTTCCTGGAGCGTCAATTGCTATAGTCATTAGCCTCGTGGTGTAGCCCATGTTTTATCACGGGAGGTGGCGGTGATCTTTCCCTGCTGGTTGGCACCGACCCACACGTCGGCTTGCGGCGTTTCCCCTACCAGGCATCTCCCATCAGCGAGACCCGTCCCAGCCGGAACATACTCTATGCTCGCGACAACCTAGCTATCTAGCTAGTGTCGAAAATACTGACACCATCGAGACTTGAACCCTAAGACCTCCCAGTCACAGGCACAATCAGTTGATGACCTGAGCCACCTCAGCCAGTTTTTCCTCCTCGAAGTGTGGTAGATCCTACATATTCCTACATTCCAAGACATACCCTAAACTTAGGAAGCTAGAAAGTAGCTTAAGTTGTAAGGAGCATCTGAACTTGTGTGTAAAAAAAGTGGTGCTCGATGTACCCGGTATTTGGCGCTTGGTGTTAAAAGGGGAAAATAGCAAACAGCGGTCACAAATAGTTCATAGGTTACCTCCAACCGATCTGACTTCCCGATATTTCTATAAAGAGCACTCCTAGGGAGTCTCAGTTTGAAGGGTCTCAGGATCAAATTTCCCCTTTCGCATGGATTGGCATGGATGTGCCACAACCAATATGTTATATCTTTTTTACTTTCTTCCCTCAATATATGGCCGGGCTGGGAGGTGCAGGGATTGTAGACATTTAATCCCAAGTATGCCGTTACACTCGAACTGTAGGTTTGAATACCGTGCATGGTATGGTGCGCATTC
Source organism: Teleogryllus occipitalis (assembly GCA_011170035.1). NCBI lineage: Eukaryota > Metazoa > Arthropoda > Insecta > Orthoptera > Gryllidae > Teleogryllus > Teleogryllus occipitalis. The sequence goes on along the minus strand of BLKR01001650.1, from coordinate 223,098 downwards.
TTGGCACATTGCGTACCGCGCTTGAAACTAAAATCATACCTTTCATTCCTTTCTCTTTCCTGGGAAATTGTGTAGTACGCAGCGCAGTGCCATCTGGACGTAGCCTAGCTCCCTTTTCTCATACAGAACTAGGAGTGATGAGCTTACGAGCTACACTTGTCCAAAAGTATGAACAGTAACCGATAAGGGCTCACGAGCAACATGTGTGATGGGCAACATGTGTGATGAACGCAGATGTTAACTTTCCCTCCAACCCAAAGTATCCTGCCGATTCAAAATAAAAACCAGTGGTAATACAACACCACTCAGTTTCTCGTTACGAACAATTACAACATTGCACCTTCTTTTAACACTTAAGACAACACGGACAACTTGGAGAACGCAAATGACGTAACTTGGAATTAAGTGAAATCATTAATATCATGAAAAATGTATACATAAAATGATTTAATATTGAAGAACAGATTGCATTAAGAAAGCAATCTCCAGCTTCAGTGTTGAATGTATACAACAGGATTGAAAAATATTAATGTTGGTCGCCATAACGTCCTATAAGCGTCATGTAAACCACTCCGAAAAAATAAAATATCGGTTTCAAATTCAAGAAACAGTTGGAAAGTATCAATGTTTGTGAAAAATACTGCGTACGATACTAACTAGTGTTGTTCCCAGTCTGAGAGACGCTTAAACAATACTTTTGTATTACCAGGGATCCTCAAAATGCCAAACACAAATTTTACTTTCTCGCTTTCCCTTAAGCAGTAGAGAGAAAATTATGTAATGTAGCGTGAAAAGACAGGGAATTTTAGGGCAGAAAAACTCTTGCCCTGGTAACGAAAAAGTGGATAAATCCAGTTACTAAATTTAGAGAAAAAATTCGCTAACACGTCGCCTAGCCAGAACACGTGTTTTGTGGGTCCCTGAAACCGAAAATCCGAATGACGTCAAAACGTCAGACTCTCCATCCGTCTGTAAAGTAGCTGTTAAATCGTTCAGCCGATTTTCTCCAACTTTGATAGATCTGGCTGATCTTTGATAGCCCCTATAGATATGGCTGATGTCGCAGCCCCTTGAATTTGAAATCGATATTTTAATTTTGGAAGTACGTTACATGAAACCCCTGGGACATTTTTCCATTTTTCAAATAAATGACTCCAACATTTTTTTATTAAATTTTGTTGTTGGATATTGTCAAGGAAGTTTAAAAGAATGGTGCAGGTCTCATGTTCGTTGAAAATTCTAATGTTTCGAAAATTGCAAAAGTTCAAATTTTTTTCGGAGTCTTCCTACAATTAAACTATTATAGATTTTTTTAAAGTTTTTAAAATGTATTCCTTAAAGATAGATTTTGAAATAAGGACATGTACAATTTTTCGAAAAATTCAGTACTTTTCGCGTAATTTTGTCTTAAAATAGGGACGAGAAAGTAAGTGCTGTTTTAGTATCACTAGTTTTTAGCATTGCCTCACTTTTTACATACTACTTCTACATAAATTTGATGACATTAATTAAGGCGACAGAAGGGGTGCAAGAGATAAACATACATTAGTAAACGCCTTCCAAAGGTAAGGACAATTATATCTCTAGAACAAGACTAAAGATGCGAAAAGAATTTTCAAGTTAAAAACTGGAGAAATGGACTGAAGAGGCGCTAAGATTTAACTCAAATAGAGTAAAGCTGAAAAGGAAAAGGGGAAATGAAGGAAATGTTGGTTGTGAGATGGACCATAAGGAGGACGTGTGGATGAAGGGAGGAGAAAGATGGGGGAGAGGAAGTGTACCTATTAATACTGCAAAAAAGGTGATATGAGGTACATACGTATTTCCGCGCATACGTACGTATACGAGAAAGTAATAATCAGAGTCCGAGAGCGGCTCAGTGCATCAACTAATGTCACTGCAGCGCTTCTGTCCTGGAGGTTCTAGATTCGAGTCCCGACGATGGCAGGATACTAGCTTTTCAGCCAGGTCGAATTCAGTCAGTCTGGAGGAGAATTCTAACGTTCGACTGCTCTGATCGGTAGTTTTCCACCAACACCAGGCACATGCAGGAGCAGAAACAAACGGGCCACGGACCGCGCGCGATCTTTTCTTCCTTCTCCTTGTCCTATCCTCATCCCTTACACACAATCTTACACTAACATGCATTACACTACCATACATGCTGGGAGATCGGTCGGGGACCTAGAACTTGCTCCTCTGGTGAGAGATTCCTGGTTGGGGAAAACCCCGTTAGCGGACGGTAGGTCGACGCCGGATCTGGCCATCCAGCGGGTGAAGACCACCGCCACCTCCCGGGCAAAAACACGCACTACACTTACGGGACTAATGACATAGTAGTTGACGCGCCACAATCACTAACAATCACCGGGAGCGGTAGCTCAGTCCATCAAATGATGTCACTGCAGCGCCTCTGACCGGGAGGTGCTAGGTTCCAATTCTGACGGCGGCAGAATTTTTGACACTAACTTTTCAGCTAGGTCGAATTCAGTCGCTGTCTGGAGGAGAATTCTAGCTGCCGGCTGCTCTGATCGCTAGTTTTCCGTGGTTTCTCCGATCAACACCAGGCGAATGCCGGAGCAGTACTCTATCAAACGGGCCACGGACCGCGGGCTTTCCTTCTTCTTCCTTGTCCTATCCTCTCCCTTTACACACACACACTAACATGCACTACACTACCACATATTCTGGGAGACCGGTCAGGAGCTTAGAGCTTGTCCCGGCTGGGGCGGTGCCCCGCTGGTGGGAGAGTCGTGGTTAGGGGGAAACCCCACTAGCTGACGGTAGGTCGGCGCCGGATCTCGCCATCCAGCGGGGGAAGATCACCGCCATCTCCCGGGGGAAAATATGCTCTACACTCACGGGACTAATGACCAAAGCAGTTGACGTGCCCGGAAACACGAAAAAATCAATCAATCACTAACAAGCAATCAATAATTACTGCTATTGCTATCAATCAGTGTTTCGGCCCGAAGCCGCGTAACTCGAGTGCAGCTCTCCCGCGCGGGGGCCGCTCGCAGCGCCGCGCGGCGCCACGCCGCTCACCAAATGCGCAAGGCGCAAGGCAAACACGCGGACACGGAAAGCCTTGTTCGTCAGCGCGATTTGGTCTCGCCTGCTGCGATTTGCGCCCGGAAATGTTCCAGTGGTGAAACAATGCCGCCGCGCTCGGCGGCCGACAGACTGGCGCTAATTGAAATTCATTGCGAAAGATAATGAATTAATCGCGAATTGCATGTTTTGTCACAAAATGTTCCTGAAAGCACGCAACGCACCGAATAAAATGAACATACGTGTTGTGGGCCGTACTTTTATAATATAGTATAATACTTTTTTGGTAAAAAAAAATAACTGTTCGTTTTATACTAAGGACATGTAATATGTGTAAACGATGACGAGTGGAATTACGAAACAATGTTTTTGCGGGTGCATTCTACATTTCATTTTGGCAAAAGCAAAGTGGCGACATTCTGCCACGCATTCTGCGAAAAAAAATGCACGCAAAATTATTTACAGTGAAAGTGTTTTGCCGTGTTTATTATTCAGTCTTTTTAGAATGGAGAGGTCTTGTTGAAAATGATACATTGCAATAAATATATTATTAATGGCACTGTTTTGGAATAGTTTGAACAGAGAAAATGTATAACAGCGAGAGTGATCAGTCATTTTAACGGCCTACCAATTACTTTTAACAATACAACATATATATTAATCTTCTTTTTCAGGTACATCAATGTGTGAAGACATAAATAAGAGTAAGATCAATTTATTTATTAGTAAACTACAGGACATCTTAAACGTTCAAAGAGTTATGAATACTTACACAGTGCCACCTCCTTCAGGATTTATCCTACGACGAAACATATTGCACATCCACATTAATTAATTAATACTCCTAGAAAGGCTATATCTTACGACCTGTTTTGTCGGCAATTGGTACTCTTCAATACCAAATTCTTGAATTTTTATAGAAACTATTGAAACCAATTTGGCGAATGAATACTTAACACGTTATTATAAATAGTTATCAACTTGTTTACAAAATAAATATTGAAGTCCCAGCCCAGAATATTTTAGCCTGTTTCCATGTTGAAATGATGTTTCCATCAATTCTAGATCACTTTATTTTTGCCATGGAACTGTTCTTGGATCTGATTGAAGATTTTCAGATACCTAAGGATGCAGTAGTAATGCTTATAAAATGTCTACTAAATGATATGGAATTAAAATTAAACGTTGTTCTTAACCATCAACTTGATGTCACACCCACAGGTGGGTCGACGAGTTCTGTTGTTTTCAGCGGTTATCACGCATCAACTGGAAACCAATACATAACTGATAAATAGCCTGATTATATAGCATTATAGAAGCGATATGTAGACCACATCCATATCGTGCTTCACAAATACCATGTTGATGACATATTTACTAAGTTTAATTCTTATAATTTTCTTATGAATTTCACATCTCATACAGAAGACCAACAGAAACTCAATTTGGTATAACCAACAGTGTTGTTAGAAAAAATAATTAATACTGAAAATATCGTAAGGAATGTAACAGAGAAATTATTGCCACAAGATAGTCAGAATGTTGCAAATAAAATTGCATTTTTTATATTGTGACAATTCTTATATCGGAGGGAAGCGAAACGTCAGCCTTAGAATTATTGAACACAAGAAAATGTTTAGATATCTCTCCTATAAGTTAAATTTAATACCACTTCACTTTTTTATTTCAACTGTTCTATGTGTTCTCCAATTTCCAAATGTTTGACACTGAACCACGCAAAATTTCACGACGAATATCTTAAATGTCACTATTAAAGTGAATATTACGGTCAACACTAACTGAGAATGTAACATGTTTACTAAGTATTAGTACCAATTACTTACCAAGTACTTACCAATTTAAAATAATGAAAGATACTTGAAGTAACTTGATATCGAGTTCCATTCAATTTGATAATGAAAATAACATTAACTGGTGTCTATAGACATTTTGCAGTTTGTAAAGAAATTAAAAACTTTAATAATTTCATCTTTAATAAATTTAATTAATATTTTTGGACAACATATCTGGACATCATCTTAAAACAGAAATGATTTTTCGCCAAGAGAGACCCTTCCTTTTATTACATATTATCCCCCCCTTTTCCTCCTCCTTACATCTCACACCTCCCCTATGTGACCTTCCCTCGCTTTCCCTGTCTCACTATTATCCTACCTGCGCACGCTTCTATCTGTCTTTTTGACTGACTGAAGAATGGATGACTTTACGTAAACCTTATAAGATGTACTGTAGCTCATGATCTGTCCTCCGGGAATTGATATTATATTTTTCAATCAAACCTTTAAGGACATTGGTACTAATTGTAACAACGATAAAGATGTGGTAATGGTGGTATGTGTAATGTTCTTATTTATGAAATGAACAGTATTTTCTAATGTTTTCATTGTTAGCCTAATTTAATGTTATTAATTTTGACAATTTTATTGTGTAGATTGAATTGCCTTATGATAAAAGGAACACATTTATTTCAGCCCGTTATTGCATATTTTCAATTATTTTGAACAAAAATATTGTCAAAACTGCCGTGTTTAACAGCGAAACGTTTTAGATTTTTACTGTGGAAATTTGTCTATCATACTGAAAAATCCCACTGAATTGAAGACTACAATAGGATCAAAATAGTACAACGAGATTGTTAGGACATTACTGAGTCGTGGCTTAACAATTTATGAGATTCAAACTATACCGTGTCAAATAAACAGATCCCAAAATGTGAGACAAAAATTCGTTCAGAATTATTAATTTGATACCAGTATTTAAAAATTAAAAAATCAATAAACAAAAAATTCACTTCGAATGAACTTTTAAAGAATCTACAACCACTTCCACGGTCAATATATGACTCGCCACCTAGTTTGTTCTACTCTAAACAAATAAACAACCTTTTAAAAAAGGCTGAAACCTCAACTCCCAGTATATCGCAATTTCGGGCTGTTAGAGAACTTTAAAGCGCTTCGATATTAGCGCGAGCTCGTCAGAGAGGCCAATGCGGCTGACGTGGGAATCATAAATAACATTTTTCTCTTCCACCTCCCAGGCGAAATGCAAACGCCAGTCTTTCATAGCGGCTTCTAATTCTTAGCTTTCAACTTATAATAAATGACCTGCCCGAGGGAGTCCTGGAGAATGAAAGCCAAATGTGCCCGCGCCGCGCTGCGCAATTGAATCTTTCGGCCTCCACTCGCGGCCAAAGCGAGACGAGACGAGACGAGAAAGACGAGCTCGATTCCTGTGAAAAGGCATTCAGTAGAGCACAGACTCCCGCAACCTTCCATTGCGGACAACTGAACGGCTGAAAGTAAGCGTTGCGATACAAAAAGTGAGCTTCTCTGATGCTGTACGTTACAATCAGAGAATGCGTTTTCATTGCAGATTATACAAACTGATGAACAACAGTAGTATTGTGATGTGTATGTTATAACGTAGTGTAACGTGTAATATAATACTATGGACACTTCAAAATGGACGTGACAACTTTATTTTCTTTTTAGAAAACAATCGTATATGTACGATTAAAAACGTTTAATAAAGTATACACTACTCGTATTACTTTATGCATGAATGGGAGTGATCATCCACAAAACGTTGGGGGGCGAGACTGAAAAGGCTTCAAACGCCATGATGCTGTTTGCAAGACTTCATCCAGTTGAGATGCTTACACCGTTTATTTCCACGGCCTGTAAAGAAAGGCTCAGATCTTTGTCAAACTACCATCTCTTCGTCTCAAACAGTCTTTTGGTCTTGTAATGCTTAAGCTAACCTACGCAATCAGACTTCTGGTCATTTGAAAATTAATCCACTATCATGGAATCCTCCTCCTAACTCCTCAATGGCGTCTACATCTTCCGCAATAACTTACCAGCGTTCGTCCTTTCGATAATTCCAGTAAGGATTACGTTGATGAGAACGTGCTGGTTCTCTTTCCAATCCATTAAATTGACTTACTGCACAGAACACAGACTATTCTAGGAGCTTCGGTTTCTGTGTACTGCTTCTACCAGAAACAACCCTATGATGACTTACATTTCTAGACGAGTGAAACTGTTTTTCCCTCTTTGGATTAATATCGTGCAGTTTAAACTACATTCTTACTGGAATGTTATCAAACTTACTGTGTAACATGTGAATAGTTATTTATTTTGAGTAGTATAAAATACCAATTGGCACTTTAGGGCTAAAATCAAGGAGAAATCTGTAAATTGCATTCGATGAGAACATGTTAATGAATAGAAATTATGTGACATGGTTGGCTATTGCATGGATGCAGAGTTCAGTAGTTATAAAAATAAGTAACTATTGTAAATATCATGTGGCCATTTACAGTTTGTGTGTTTCGTATTAAGTTGTGAATGTTTTAGCCAGAATGAGCTATTTACTAAATTATAATAGTAATTAAAAATTAATTCTAAAAATCTTCATTAAATAGTAATTCTAATTTGAAGAATAAATGGTGTAAATAGTTGTGAAATAAATTAACCTATTCAAATCACCACCAAGTATAACAGAAATACCTGAATCACTGTCAATGCTATCGCTCCTCGCTGAAGAATAAAAATAATCATTGTAGCATCAACAGAAGGCTAAAGATCACGCATAGAAGACACGGTTCGGTCCGCAGGCGACGCGACGTCCGAGACCACCCCAGAGCAGGCAGGGTAGTGGGAGCGGATTTGGGCCGTGGAGTAAAGCTGGAGGGAGGAAGGGAGAGGAGACTCCTAGCGGCTGAGGCAAATGGTACAAAACTCCCTGAAGGAGCCCCTCAGGACCTAGAACATTTCCGTTGAAACTGTAAAGAAAACAACAGCGCGGAAAGATAGGGATACTCTAGTATCTCCTACACAAGTCGCTCGCTGTACCTTGGGGTAATGTTCGTCAATATTGCACGAAACAAATGCGGGTGTACGTGGGAAATATGAAATTTACGGGAATTATGTATTTTTAAGTATAATTAAATCGTTTAGTGATAAGTTATTACTTGTTATTTCCTTGGATATGGAGCTCAATACACACTACATATCTTACCTGGATTGGATCGTGGTTACGAGGGAAATATGGAAACAGTTGAATGGTATTACACGTCCTCTTATTGAGGGAATTATGACGAGGAGAGGAAAATACGAAAATACAAACCAATTAACGTTAACATTCTAATTAATTAATAAATAACGCAATCTAGAGCATTAAAATTAGGTAAAAAAATAAAATATTGTGTGAACCACAGGCGTTATCTGGTTCTAATGATCGAGTTAATTGAAACTTAGTGGCCTTTGGCCTTCGGAATTTTTGTCGTTGCTCGATCATTAGAACATTTATAAAGCCCGTGGTAAAAAAAATAACTTTATAAATGATAATTATGGTATAGGAAAGAACTGTAGCAGTATAAAGCGTTAAAATGAGTTCGGTCTTTTCCACCGGGCGCACCTACTTGTGTCCTGCGAGTCCACGTCTGGCCCCCTCGCTAATGTTCCCAGGAGTTTGTCACTTAGTTTCTGCAGGAAGGTTCAAGGGTAGAACGTGCCACTGTAAGCGCTGTCTCTAGTGTATATGGGAGTTGAAAGACTCTGGAGTTCCTTTACCTCAACCTCGCCCTCATCCCCTCACTGGAAAGCGAAGTGTTTGCGACAAATGGCTTAAGTTCACTACAATATTTCATGACTATTTACGTATTAACGCGGTGAATATTAGAGATGTGAAATAAACAAATGGCTTGTGTGTGCGTGAATATTTTGGTTAGATTTTACATGATTATTTCTAATTTGAATATTTTATTTCTACCAGTCCACTTGCTGTCTACACGATTTATAGAAAACATTATTGAATCAGTTATGTCGTGACCTATACATATTTTGGTAACCAACTATCAAAATATAATATCTCTTTATCATTGTAGCGGCAAATCTCCATGAGATTCCTACCTCAGGCCAAACCATTCTTGAGACTCTATAAAGACGTCTCCCATGTACTATTGAAATTAATGCACTCCTCCAAACTCCGTAATTTCATCTACACGTTTTAGCCTTCCATTGGGAGTGCCGTGCTACTAACTCCAATTTAGTTGGTGAAGATTATACATTATGAGTAGACTGCGAATGTTTAGATAAAACATATGTTCTACTGAGTACCTTATACTAAAAGAAGCTTTATATATGTGTTTTAGGATTATTTGAACTAAACCCCATAACTTTTATTGCGCCTAAAAGAGCATATTTCAACATTAATTCCTATTTGTGCCTATTTTACTTTTGAAAACTTAAAATGAGACTAATGAGCCTAATTTCTTTTGTCCGTGGCTTCTTTTAACTTCTTTCTTCTGTCGACCAAACAGATAAGGATGATATTAATTTTAAGTTGTGTTTTTTGATTTGATAGCGAGAAATGACTATACAGGCAAAGGACCTTTTGATAAATGTCTCCATGCTACTACTTCCTGATTTCGTGGAAAAGTCTGCCTCAGCTTCTAAGATAAAGTGATTGAATTTCCTGCAAAGAAAACAATCTTTGAGGTTGCATGGATCCTATTACACCAGCTGAGCATTTATAAGTGCTTATTGATGTTTCCCACGAATCTTAGTGCGTGAAATGTGTCGAAGAAATTGAGTTGTTGGATTTAGCAGGCATGTTAATGTGTCTTTTTGATTTGAACACGTGCCGAGATTGAAGTATGCATCCGTCACCTCGACGTAGAACGGTCATTCTCGGTGTACAAAACTGATCTTCCTCGATAACAGATATTCATTTTCTTTTGTAAACTTGGAGAAAGTTTTAGTAATTTATTGTGGGGCAAACTACGGTACGAATAATTCTAACTAGATGACCCACAATTAAACTTATTCATAAATAATATTCTCGCAATAATGATTCTATATCATCTTCATTTTGTTTTTTATCTTTGAGAAATATACAGAATAAATTGTAAAAGTGTGATTTTTGTATGTTTTCTGTTTTTGTGCTTATTCTACCATTTAAAAAATTCTACCATTCAACCAAAATTCTACCATTTCAAACTGAGATGCAAAAGAACCTATTTTAGGCACCTAAAACGCATATTTTAAAACCTAAAATTACGTGGTCTAGTTATAAGCTAAAGCTGCTCTTCAAACACATATCGCTTCTAGCCACTACTTGTGGGTACTACGCAAAGCAAAGAATATTACTACGTATGAGGGCGGGTAAACTGCTGGCTAGAGTGACCGAAAGAAAAAGCGTTCATTTTTTCTCTTATTACAGTCTCATCCCAAAAGCTGAGTACCCACTCTTAAAATTCCTGTAAACTGGAAGATGTCATGAACCAATGCCTAAATTGATGCTGGCACATCTTCTGCTGTAATTAGAGTCCGGATGTTCAGTCATTTATTTTACCTAAAATAGGCAGGTAAAAAGGCATTTATTTTTATTAAAATCCGCATGAAAAAAGGCATTTATTTTTATTAAAATAGGCATGAAAAAGGCATTTGTTCTTGTTATTATAGGAGTACAAAAAGGCAAAGTAAACAATGAATAATCACATTTAAAGGGAATTGTTGTACAAAATTAATAATTAAAATGATTCATATTTTTATTCTAACACAAAAATGTACATTAGGAGTTAACGTCTAAGGAAACGATCTTTTCCTGTAATCTCGATTCTCCATGTCCATACGATTTAATGGCTACGAGTATGTTTTATTCGCGTTCTCCTATCTTAATAATGTAATGGTGGACTCCCTTTTGAATCCTGAAATGACATCAGGGAAACGAAATTATATTTTTCGTTATTCGCACTTGTGTAGTCGCCAGCACTGAAAACGGTTTATCATACTCAGGAATCAGAGTTCATACTCAAAGAAGGGAGGGATTCCTCGAACAAAATCTGTCGGCAACAATGAAAATACTCAAAAATCTTGACTTGTATTATATTTTCATTTTCATTAATTTTTTAACACAGCTTCTACTTCCACAGAAAGACAAAATACGACCATGCCTTCGTGTTGTCCAGGCTCACAGGTATATTTTCAGGTTGATTGATTTCGGTCCCAAGAGAAAAAATGCAAAATATTGATGTTAAAAGCAGAAAAAGGCAAAAATGAGACAAAATGCCAAAAATAAGCATCAGAAGCTAAAATAGGCAAAAAGGCAAAATAAAAATAAATTAAAATAACCTCAGAAGCACAATTAAGTGATTCCTATAGTCAAAAGACATGAAATAGTAACAATAACAAAAACGCATTTTGCCAAACTTCCGTGCTCTAGCTATGATCATTTCTCCCGTTAGTGTAGTGAATGTTTTATTCCCGAAGGTGACAGTGTCCGACCCCCGCAGAATAGTGAGATTCTGCGCCGACCTGCAGGTCGGGTTGCGTGGGATTTACCCCACCAGGTATCTCCTCCAGCGTGGCACAATCCCAGTCGAGAACTCTAAGCCCCCGAGTGGTCTCCTGACATGTGTGGTAGTGTAGTGTATGTAAATGTGTGCAATGATGATGATTCAAGGAAGAGGTAGGAAAGATCGCGCATGGTTCGTTTGTTAGGGTACTGCTCCGGCATTCGCCTGGTGTTGATCAGAGAAACCACGGAAAACTACCGATCAGAGCAGCGGCCGCTAGAATCGTCCTCCACACAGCGTATGTTTTCGACCTAGCTATTTAGCTAGTGTCGAAAATCCACCATCGTCTGAACTCAAACCCTAGAACATACCGGTCAGTGTCGCTGTAGAAGCAGGTCCTTGGTGTCTCTGAGCCAAATGTTGCAGGTCAATGCCTTGGTTGAACTATGTCCGATAACATATGACATTGTGTTGTTAATTGTATATTCTCTATAATAAATATACAATTAATAGCTACAGATAAAACAATGATATCTGAAAACAGCCATCTTCTTGCCTTGGGAAGTTATATATACAATTTTTATATTCTACAAAACGGCTAACTTATGATGTTGTAAGAAAATTAGTGTGAGTTTAGTTTCACCAGGGACAAGCTAGATAATGCAGGTTTCGGTAGTCTTCCTCAAATACATATTTGAGAAGCAGTTCTTATTGACCAGTTATACGTAGCATCATTTCAAAAGCAACAAATCCAAAGCAATCAGCAATTTAACACGAGATAATTTATAGTCATAATAATTTCGTTAATACTATCCAATGAAATTAATTTATAAACGAGATTTCTGACTGAAATAGCACAAGGATTCTCACTGAAACAACACGAAATAACTTGCTTCCGGAATCTAATATTTTTTTACAGTTGAGAAGGAATTTAAAATAGCCAAGATTTTCATAAAACTATTTTTGTAACAACGCTTCAATGCAACCTTTCGACTGTTTAAGAAGAACTACACAGAACGAAATGTAGCACGCCTCATCTGATCCCAAACATAGTTTGGGCAACCCCGTGTAAACGAACTCTGCGCTTTAAACATCGTCTTCGCGTCGCACGATTCAAGCGAGAGTCGAAATTTGCGCGCGTCATCGCTGCGAATGTGTTTCCGGTGTCGTGAACTGTCGGCGTCATCCCGCGCGGACTTCCCTCCAAAGAGATTAAACATCTCACCGGGAGATGACGTTCTCCCTGGGGCGAAGGAGGATTTAGATCTGGTGGCTACACGAAACACATCAACAGTAGTAACATACACCTCAAGAGAGGGACATGTTGTGGTACATTTCCGAAGTTTCATTAAGAATTTCGTTTCTTGTACAGGATGTTAAAAAAATAACATGTTATAAAACTGGTATGTTATTAATGAGAATGGAGTAGTTCAGTACAATAATACTTTGTACACATTTTCACATTCATCTGTCTTATTTACGTTTTTACTTATATCTGAGAATTGTAACACGGTAAATATTGTAGAAGTATCAATAATTATAACACGTGTATTGCAAAAAAATATAGAGGAATCCATCATATTTTTAACGTGTTATAATGCCGAAGAGCCTGAAACTAGTAGTAAAACTTTCACTAGGGATCTCGTATGAATCAACAGCAGAAGTTACCTTTTGCCTTATATCGCAAATGCAACATTGTGACATTATTTACGCAACGTTATCAGTTTATAAAGCAAGCAGTATTTCTGGTAACATTTAGTTTTGATTCGTTGTCTTCTGCAACATCTAAGCACATAACACTTTGGAAAGGTTCATTCGAACTGATGTGTTTAATATAACATGAACTTCCTTAGATTCTTTGAAATACGTTGTCGCATTCCTCAGACTGTCCTCAAAAGACCATTTTTTGTTTAATAGTTCTTCACTAATGAAACAAATATCACTCAATAAAATAAATATTTAAAATGAAAACATAAGAGAAATAAAATATGTAAAGTTACCCTAAACAATGTAACATCACATGGTAATATTTTCACTACAAGAAACAGAAAGAATTGCTAATGCAAGCCTTTAATGCTATTAACGTAAATAAGAATGAGGTGGAACATCGTACATTACACTCTGAATTCAAAATCGAACCCTTATGACTAGCTTAAAATATATTGCTGGAAGTGGATTAATTTACCATTCATATAGTTCGTACCCATTAAAAAACTTGCTCTGAAAGAGACGGAGAGCGGGTCCCCTTTAGAGCTGCGAAAAGTTAAGCGAGCGGTTTGCAAACCAGAATACAATCGGCTCGGAGGAGGCGCTCGTATAAATCACGTTAGTCAACAAAGTTTTCGCTCGAAGTGAACGCTCTCGCGGAGCGGCTAAGGCGAGGCCGGAGGCGGAGGCTGGGGCGGGGTGGGGGAAGGAGCGAAGGTGGAGGCGGGGACGGCGTCTAACCCCGGGTCTAGTCCCACTACCCACCCTCCGCTCCTCGCCACCGCTGCCTCACGCCTTATCTGCTCCCCGCCGCCCCGCGCCTTCCGCCCCCGAGCGAGCTCTAGTGCTTTTGTTGGCGGGGCTTCCTATAATATGCAGATCCTCGCATACTCCCATGTTTGCGGAGCCGAAGATCCTCGCCCATAACCGTTTACTATTGATTTACCGAAGCAGGTGGCGCGGTCACGGGCGGGGCGGGGCGGGGTCGAGAGGGGCGGGGCGGGACGGGGGCTAAAGCCGCCCCAGGGGCGAGCGGAGTGTTCGACCGCCCCCGCTCCTACCTCACTCCTGGCCCACCCCTGGGCGAGGATGTCATTGAAATATGGAGGTCGATCCTTGGGCAGCTTCCGCCCAGGAATGCGAGTGCTCGCATTCCGCACTTCAGTTGTTCTGGAGCACTTTCAGAAATTTCCGATATTTGCCCGAAATCCTCCGCCGGTGATGTATGGATCTCCACAAAGGAACAGTTCTCGAAGTGGGAGCGTGCGGCACAATGCTATGCGTCCAAATACCTACTCGCTAACTTCCTAATGTTATCTGATCATTGGAGACTACTGGAATATCTCCCTTTCGATGGAGTTTGGTTCCTGTGTACTAATATAATTCGTCTAAGAGTTTTGTGTTTTTAATTTAGACCAGTTTTTGTGAAAGAAACCTCTGTTTACCAAATGCATTTCTGATAATTATTCCAAGAGACTCTTAGTTGGAGTCGCGCCAGCTACAAAATGAAAAGATGGATTTCAGGAGTAATGAGTAGAATTTTTATTTTCAAAACTTGGAAGAACTTTACCACATTCCATTACTACACGCGTGCAATTGTTCTCTATAGCCTGAATGAGTTTTTTACTCAACCTTTAGGATTCTATATTGAAGCACAGTACTGTATGATTAATAGTGTTACAAATGTTTGATCCAAAAATTGTAATAGACAACTGTGGTGAGATCCACTCGCTAAAGGATAATGGAGACTAATATATATAAATGACAGGGAAAGTGACGCGTTAGCCATTTCGTTACACACAACGCTTTTCTTACAATCCACCGATGAGAGTTCAGCTACTGTTTCCAGATGTCTGTAACCAGAGGCGGGATCCCCTCGCGGAATTTTCATTAGTAACATGAATCTCACTCAGTAGCAACATGTATATTTTTTGAAACCCACGTAACTGTACGAAATAGAGGAAGAAGTGTAAAATGAAGGTAATTTGACATTGCTTTATTTATGAGTGAAAGTTCCCGGGCTGGTAGGCCGTGTTCCAGTTGGCATTGACCACGGCCTACCAGCCCGGAAACTTTCACTCACATTGACTCCGGCCTGAAAGCCTACGATGCTATTGCTTTATTTGTTATTATTAGCTATCAAATAATACTGGCAGGTGCAAGTATACACATATAATGACGATTACTTTAGAAGATTTTGTATGAAACGTTTCATCAGCTGTACACCTGCTGGCAATCAGCAACATATTTATATGAACATTGTAATCGAAATCTTCGTTCGGATATTTCTCCTGAAACACCGTACGTATCGTGGACAAAGATATAAACAACGAAAACACAGGGCGAATACACTCCCTGTCTGCGCAACATTAGTTATATCACCTGAAAGTGCTATTCAATCAATGCATCACCTGAAAATGTCTCGCAATGAACGAAACAATTTCTCAGCTATAATTTGTTTGGCATACTCAGTGTGTAATAACCTGTCTGACCGCCTAAAATGGCCCCCTCTAATCCCCGTCATGTTGGTTGGCATATCTGTCTTCGCTGCTATAATCGTGTAGTGTGCAACCGGTCAGTTAAATATTAAAATGCTATTCAACGCATCGGCTGAAAATGTCTCGCAATGAACGAAACAATTTCTCAGCTATAATTTGTTTGGTATCCTTAGTGTGTAATAGCCTGCCTGACGGCCTAAAATGGCCGCCTCTAATCCACGTCATGTTGGTTGGCATTTCTGTCTTCGCTGCTATAATCGTGTAGTGTTCAACCGGTCAGTTAAATATTAAAACGCTATTCAACGCATCGGCTGAAAATGTCTCGCAATGAACGAAACAATTTCTCAGCTATAATTTGTTTGGTATCCTTAGTGTGTAATAGCCTATCTGACCGCCGAAAATTGCCTCTCTAACCAACGTCATGTTCGTTCTCATTTCCGTCTTCGCTGCCGTAACCGTGAAGTGTCCAACCAGTCAGTTGTTTAAAGGTGGGCGAGTGCAGTCGCGGCCGCCCTTGGCCCACGTGACGCCCGAGAGGGGGCGTGTCGCAGCTGCGCGCGGCGCCGGTGGCGTCGGCGGCGCCTCGTCCAGAGCCCTGTCGCGGTGGCCGCGAGCGCACGCAAAGAAGCAACACGGGCGGCGGGTGGCGGGGCGACCGCGGACAATCAGACGCGGGCGGGGCGGGGGCGGGGGCGGGGCGGGCGTCTGACGGAGGAAGATTTGTGTGGGCGGCAGGCAGCCATGACGCCCGCGCGCGTCGCCTCGGCTTATTGCGCCCATAACTCAGGCCGGTAAATCAGGTCGGCGCGGGGCGGCTGCGGTGGCGGCGGGGGAGGGGTGGTGGGGGTTGGCGGCGTGGGCGGGCGGGCGCGCGGGCCGGAGGGGGCGTCTGCGGCCGCGGCACCTGCGCGAGATGGGCTCTCTATACACTGGCGGCGGCGCCACCTGGCGAAGGCGGCGGTCGCCGGACACCGCCCCTCCCCCGCCTGCGCACCACGAGCGCCATGTTTCCGTCTTGACAATGATCTCAGCATGTCACTATACGTTCGAAAATGTTCTCTTGGGTGTTGTTCTCCTGTTCGTTCAGTCGGTTCATTTTAGTTTTCTTACGTTCGTGTATGGTATACGATGTATGACGTCGTTAGATCATTCTAAGGAAACATTAATTTTATAAACATTTAAAAAAGAAAAAGGTTTAGTCAAGTTAGGAAACAATTAAATTGGGGAATTTTCAGGCTCACAAGTATTTATTTATTTAGTCAAAAACAGTCACAAACTGTATGTGACGTACGGGGGAGAAAATCATCTGCGCACGCTTTCTTGAGTTTCAGAATCCCTACCCAACAATTTAACTATTAATAGTTAAAACATGAAAATAGTAATAATAATAATAATAATAATAATAATAATAATAATAATAATAATAATAATAATAATAATAATAATAATAATAATAAATTTAAAAATGCGAGAGATTAACATTTCAAAAAGTAGATATTTTCGTTGTCGAATTATAGAAAACTTATTTTTAACGGTAAACGAACGAACAGATTTGATTTTTCTGTGTTGCTAACAAACGTTGAGAAATAAATAAATGTGAGAATATATAAAGGAGTAATTGAAAGTATTAAGACGTATGGAGCTGAAGTATGGGAGACATCAAAGCAAATTACGAATGGTCGATTATTAATGGAGATAGGAATCTGGCGGCGTGTTGCAATCTGTCATAAACAGACAAGTTAAAAACGGAGAAAGTTACCACTTCGAAAACTTCCACTTTCAAAGCAAAATATTTAAAATGGTGTGGGTACGTACGTGGTATGAATGAGAACAGATGCTTTAAGAAGAGGCTGGGCTGGTTAGTCTGTTCAGAGAGAAAAGAGATCACCCATAAGAACATGCGTGACGGTCTGATAAACGGAAGGGAGACACGGTCTACTCACTCTTTACTTTGAGTATACGTATTCAAAGCCTGACCCACTTGATGTGGAATTTGTGATGGTTAAGATGGTTTCGGAGTAGGTTTTCGTAAGATTTTGCCGTTTCCCGTCTGGCATTTCTCCACATCTGTATCATCATGCGTCTCCGTCATTCCGCTTTTCCTCTCTCATATCTCGCACAGTCATTTCAGGATCACAGAGAGCTTTCTAGCCGCCTACCTGAATAACGTCGCTGTGGAACTACCGTCTTTGCGGCCATCGCAAATCACGCCATTGGATCAATCAGAAAAAAATACTTAATATAAATGCGAAAGTTCATAACTTAGGGAATGGAGATAGAAGGATTTGAAGGTAATCAACGAACAAAATTATATTAATAAATGTGTTATTAAAAATAAAGTTCTAAAATCTCAAAGAGCCACTTTTACGTTTCGAATACGGAGTGTCATCATAAGCTTCCTTCACGGCGTAAAGTTGAATCATGTGCAAATAAAATTGCATTCAATGAAAAGTATTTGACAAGAGCAGAAATTACGGGAATGAGGAACTAGATGACTAGAATGTATTGCTACATACCATTATGTCGCAGAATTCTGGACTACGATGGCAGGATACAAAACACGGAAAGAAGTCTCAGAGGTCAATTTTGAAATATACAAAAATATGCAAAACCTTAATGACGCAGATACAATATTTGATATCAACTCTCGTAGATGTCGAGAGTCAGATAGATATTAATACTTAAAAGTTTAACAAAAGTAACTGAAGATTGGTTGGACAAATGGTCGTCCCACGTGTCATGTGTTAAATATATACTTACAGAATCGTAAGAAAGCAGAGAAAATATAAGCAGAAGACGCTCTCAGAGGAAATGAATGGTTTTAAAAAGCTTAGAGATGCAACGGACGAAGGTCACTAATTCCTCTCGAAGATGATAAATATGTTTCACCAGGAAAATAATGTATGAACTTACCTCAAAATATCTATGTACATAATCGGAGCAAATTACACTCTCAGATTCTGTTTTCAACATCATATTATAAGTGTGTAAACTTAGAGCGTTGATTTATTCAGAAGTGAACTAAGCAAATTCCCTTTGGATGGAGGCCAAAATAATGTTTCAAACAATATTTTGTGAGTTAATATACAGTAAAATATCACAATGTTAATTCTGAACGTCACAAAGCCTGTAGTTCATTCTTACATTAATTTTGAAACATAATATTGGTGTTTGTCCAAGCCTATGACCCTAATAGTAATTATCGTTACTGGTCGATATACAGAAAATAACGGTTGAGGTTTAAGTTATTTGGGGTAATGATTTCCAATCAACCGAGTTAGTTATTTGGGGTTTATCGGCCATGCAACGTTAAATACTTTACGTAATATTACCTTCTTGTTAGAAAAATCATGTTAAAACTTCTCTTAGAATATAAGTATTCACACGTCATCTTTAGATACAATTCATTTGTTTCTATAGTTTTAACGGATGGAGAACTACTAAAATCCTCGTTAACAATAGATGTTTGTTCCTCTGGTTGCGATATTCTATTCTAGTATATTCTATTGAGCCTGCAAAATCCCATTAAGGGTAGTGATCTTCTGCTTCAGCAGGACGAAAAGTTGGCTTACACCTTTACATCATATGAAATTGCTTTTACAAAAAATTACACAAAAGGAAATTACACAAAAAGAAATTATACAAGATGAAAAGACACAAAAGGAAATTACACAATGTGAAATTACATAATAATAAATTACGCTTAATTACACAATTTTACACGAATGAAAATGTTTCTAATTGCCTCAAACTCTTCCATCGGTCTTCAACTTATCTCAGTCTCTGGCTTGGCCTTTATTCCGAACCGATTTTCACACTAAATATATTACAAACACAAACTAAAAATTACTTGAAACCCACAAATTACATAATTTCGCGTTATAGTATTACGAAAATGTATTAATCCGAGCCTGCGTGGTTTGTAGGCGATCGCCGGCGGAGTGGGCGGAGCCAGCTGCTTCAGGTGCCGCAGGCGCCCGCCGAAGGCCGCGCCCCGGGAATAGCAGCCAGCGATCGATCCTCATTATTTGTAGTGCGCCCTGATGGGGCGGCTAATTTGCGCCCTCGTCAACTCTAAACTCAACTGCTGGTATTGACGGGGCGAGTAAAACATCACTCACTGGAAAGCTGTTTGACTGAGTACGTTGCTCCCGTGCAGTTTGGAAATAGGCGAGGTTTCCAGGCCAAGCTGTGGCGAGTTACATTAAAACGAACTTAAGGAAGAGGTCCGCTGGCCAAGAACGATTACTCCACTAGGTTTGTGAATGTGACCTCAAATTCGTTCAATTAAATTAAAATGGAATGGTAAAAGTTGTCATTTCACCTGTTTTGAGGATGTTTGAGATCCTCAAAACAGGTGAAATGCAAGTTGAAAATGCAAAATAGATGAAACGAGAATTGACAGCGATTTTTAATAATTAACTATACTATTATACATTCGTCTGTCATTCCCTACACTATAACACAATATCGAGGTATATACTATAAATTAATGTACTATAACTAAGCTATATAATTATTCATTTTTATTATGTAACATTTAAGATGAATATTCTATTATTTGCATAAATAAATAATTTTAAAAATTGGTATCCAAAACCGATGATCCTAATGCATAAGTAGGCTATATTAATTCATTTGTTGTTTGTAAATAGCTTTGTTAGCTAATTAATAATATTTCGGGGTGAAGCGGATTTAGTAGAAGTTTTCTTGTCAAAAATTAATATTTCTCTTCACTCTAACAGCCACAGTCACTTTCGGATTGAGGATAAAATTTATCAGCATCCGAAACCGGCTAGACACAAGCCCGATAAAAACATCAATCGTTGACGTATTTGCGCTTGAAAGAGTCTACATTATGCAGCAAGGGAACGCGAGTCGGAGGCATTACGTGGAAGAATAGCGACGGAGGGGCGGGGACTCGCGGAGAGAAAGGGAGACAGCGCGCGCTCGGAGGTTGAAGTGCCTCATATTACTCCGATCATCGGCAGACGACAGTGGCGGCGGTGGCGGCGGCAGCGGGACTCCGAATAACTGCGTCGCCATCACTTTCCGCGTCTTCCTACGCGCGCGACCATTGTGCGGGACGCGGACGCCACCCCCCACCGCCACCCCCGGCCCCGCCGTCCCCGCCGCCCACGCCCCCCGCCGCCCCCGCCGCCCACGCCGCCCCGCCGCCCCGCCGCCCGCCCCGCCGCCGCCGCCGCCCGCCGCCTCGCCGCCCCCGCCACCCCGCCGCCCGCCCCCACTGCCACCTCCTCCGCGCTTCTACCACCTCAGCCCCTGCCGCCCACCCCGCCACCCCCGCCGCCCCCGCCCCGTCGCCCCGCGCCGCCGCCCCCGCCGCCCCCGCCGCCCTCCGCCGTCCCCCCGCCGCCCTCGCCGCCCCTGCCACCCCCGCCACCACCTCCTCCTCCTCCTCGCCCTCCCCACCCACCCACCACCACCCCTCCGCCTCCTCTCTCCCTCCTCCTCCTCCTCCTCCTCCTCCACCTCCGCCGCCGCCGCCGCCACCGCCGCCGCCGCCGCCGGCGCGCGCGCGCGTTGTCGCGCAAAGCGCTGACGCGACTTCCGGCTAAGCGGCTTACTAACGGGGGGTGAGGAGGCAGCCGCACGGAATATGGCGAGAGGCGGAGCGACGGCTTTGTTCGCAGGAACGTTGCCCGAACTGCGGTCCTTCCCCCCGCCCCCCTCTGTATTGGCGGCAGAGAAGGGAGGGGGAGATCGGTAGTGTAGTGGTTAGAATGCGTCTTCTTCCTCGGAGATGGTGGATCGAAGTCCGGTTGTGGATTTGAATTTGCGCTGGGTTGCAGTGGCTGATTGTCTCAAGGTTTTGATTTCCCATGGGGCTCGTTTCACCAATGGGTCAGTACTCATTATTATACAAACAATTCTTTACCACCACAAAGTGACTAAAGAACACAATCACAGATAAGTTAACAAAAAACTACCCACCGCGGTTTTCGTTTGATGTCTAGAATTAGATTTAGTTTCATGATCCAGATGTTAGAATTCTTACTTTTTCCTTGACTTCCATTCCATCAAAGCGCTATCACCATTCGTTTTATTAATTTCGAATTTCATTCATTTCATAAACTCTGAAATAATTTAGTGCTGAGATAATCATAGACACGGACCACATCCTAATTTAGTAGTTCTGAGATAATCAAAGACAATTCTCTCAAGCCCTGTCCTAAAGTTCTTAATTTTATCTCCATCTCAAGTATCCCGACCCCTCCCCGTTTGCTTTCTATCAATCCCGAATTCCATTCTATCTTTCTTGCTAGTTCCTGCTCCCCCAAATTTACCAGCTCCTCACGTAGAAATCTTACGTCACCGCCACTCCCCTCGCAAGCACATACGTGCACCTTCGGTGTCATCCACTAACTTCCACCCTTCCCATATATTGTGTCTAATTATCTCGTTTTGATGCAGTTTCTCACTAGGACTCCGTGTTTCTAGCATACAGATTCTTGTATGCTGCGAATAAGTATTTTTCTCAGTAAAGTAACTTTTCTGACATTGAGTATTTCAGGATTTAAAGATGTACGAAATTATGAGAGAAATCATCTCGTTTTGGTGCCTTGCTGACACCTCTGGAGCCCTCATATTCCCCATTCACGGGGAGTACGTCTGTGTGTGAGGTGTAATTCACTGCTCTGGAAGCCGAGAGTTCTTGCCGGATCACAACATCATTTCAGACTGGATAGTTATGACGTCTACCTGCAATGTGTTCTACAACTAACTTGAAAAAAATAAATCCATCGTATTCATGTGAAATTGTTCTGTACCCTGACAATAAAAACGTATTTTGATAGTACATTGTGCTGATGACAAGATTGACATTGCTGTATTTCATTTACGATGGAATCTCGATAACTCGAACATTGATTTATCTAAATACTTGATCTAAAATTTCATTAATTAACTTCAGCTTCCCTGCACGCACGATATTTGATACCTCGCATTTCCATAATTTCATAATTCATTTATTTTCTTAATCTCCTTCATATATTAGATATCAAAACTTCACTGTGGATATACCTTTTTAGATAAAAGCAGAAAATTATAATTATTTAAATTATGTATGTTTATATATATTTCCAGCTATAGATCAAAACTAGGATACAAAATATTAATTAATCTTAAAACCTTAGGAATTTATTTTACTAATAGCTCGTCCTCTCCAAAATTCTATCTTATGTCTGAAGATTCCATAAAACAGCCACATACGGATGTCGTAAAAGAAGTTAATTTACCTATTTCCCTAAGCCGAACTTTATCCCTTTCAACTCTCTGCATACCATCATCCAAGCGAAAGATTGGAGCGTGCACCGTTTGAGAGATCGCGGGCAGTTGCCGAATGCCATACACGGCGCCCACCCCGCTGCCTCGCCGCCAGCGCCGTCTGTGCGTCAGCTGCGGCGAATGGTCGCGCGGATACTGCGCAGTCGGGCGATGGCCACGGGCAAACACTCGAGGGCCAAGTCACACAAAAGCCACAGGGCAATGACCCCTCGCCCGTAATCCCAGTAGCTACGATCGTTTGGTTGCGATCTGCAGTTTGTAAGGGTGTATATATGAGGCAGCAAATTTGTCTTTTAGAATATAAAGCATTCGAGATCAACAGTTTCAGCAAGTTTCTGCTACCATGGTCAATAATAATAATAATAATAATAATAATAATAATAATAATAATAATAATAATAACAATAATAACAATAATAATAATAATAATAATAATAATAATAAGAAGAAGAAGAAGAAGAAGAAGAAGAAGAAGAGGAGGAGGCGGAGGAAGAGGAAGCGGAAGATGAAGAAGGATAAGTTCAAAAAGATAATTAGGTTCTAGATGTTACAAATGAAATGAAAGTCTGTTACTTTGAATTGCACCATTACTTCGCCAGCAAGGTACTGTTTTTGAAGTATATCATTTACTTTGATACCACAAGGGATGTAAAATGTTCCAAGAATTTTCATCAAATGGAAAATAATTCAATTTAAATTCGCTTTTTCTTTTTGAGGGGGAATTAATATTTTGCAACCTAGAAAGTTGTTTGCCTACAAAGATGAAAACTGCACCACATCAATGCTGCTGTGCGACGCATGAATTCAAATAGGCAAATATTAGCAAATCACCTGTTAAAGAAGTAGATAATTTCATTTAGAATTCCAAAGACCTTTATGAACACAAAATTAGACAAAATTTACTGCAGACAATAGAAATGTTACTGTTGATACAAATTCTTCTGCAATAAATTCCGACACAATATTTAAACAACATCGTTATTCTATTTTGGAATATTGTTAGAAAATACACGTTAAAATTATACGTACAAATACATGTTTAAAAATACACGTTAAAATTCTTAAAATGATCTATAGAGAATCATTTAAAACAATCCACATAAGTATGCTGAATCATTACTGAGAATGGAAAAACTTCAGAATGTCTACACTTTAATAATGACAGTCTTTTAAATGCATATGCTTGTTTAATGTAATATAATGTAATGTGTATGTAATATGTAAAGTAGTGTAGTATAATGTACATAATGAAAGCGGGACAAGAAAACAAAAATCAGTAAAATTACAAATACCCCCAAAGGCTAAAATGTCAAAAGACTCAATAGAATCATGCTTCGCCAGTAATGAAGAAAATAATAATTGCATCATTTACTGAATAAGGCGCTCAATTTTGTATTATTTTTCTTTGATTTCGTATTATTGAGAGCATATATAATTTATTTCAATCCTTGTGACACGTTCCAAAAATTGACGAATTTTGAAAATTGTTCTTTTCATCTTGCCAGGTTAGTTTGGGCTCATCAACATTGGCGAATATGTCTAAAAGATTATTTACGACTGTTCTTCACTTAAAATACACTTCGGACTTTTTTTTATGTGTGCAACATGCAATGCGTTGAAAATTGTTGGAGGATGAATTATTGCTGAATGCAGTTTTTTCTGCATGCCCATTTCTCTAGAGGATTTTCGGGGAGCAAGTTTGTTCTTGGGCGTTGTCTGCCACAGCCCAATATTCCAGAGCGAGACGAAAAACATAGAGAGCGTGTTTCTTTCCTTGCTTCATCGTTACTAAAACTCTCAGTTGTAGATGCCGAACGTGGTGTTGAAATGGATTTTTAACAGTTCACAGTTGTTTCTAGAGCTGTCAACGTCTCAAAATGTATAAAATGTCAAAATATAGTTTCGAGTTTTTTTAGTATTTTCTATTTTAGCACAAAATTGTCATTCACAGTTCATAAGCCTGCAGCAACGGTTTTTTATCAATCTTAATATAAAGTTATTTCTCAGATTTGCGGACTCGATCATGGTGATATGCGGAAGTAAAGTGACGCCATTTTGACAGTTTAAAGCGATCACAAGTAAGTTCTGGTATTTCCTAGTGTAAAAACTCTGTATGACTGTGAAATTCATCGTTTCGATCAATTTCAGAGGAAACTTGTAACAATTAACGATTTGCTTAGGAATGTCTCCATGACAACGATTGAATTTCAACTTCAAATAGCATTCGAATTTTTTGAACGGAAAAATAATTCATTAACATTTAGCCTGCTTGCCACAATATAATAAAATTAAAATTCATAATAAAAATAAACTTATACATTTTTTAAAACTATTTCTGAACCTTTGCAGTTTTTATTTTCTCACTCGTTAAACTTGACTTTTTGTCCATATGATGGCCCTCTGCGGCGGGGTGGCGCCGCCTCCGCCGCTGACAGAGGCGCATCGGAGCAGCGCGGCCAAGCGGCTGGGGCGGGGCGGAGCAATTCATTACGCCATATTGGCTGTGGCGGCGGCGCAGGTTAATGCGGCGGCGGCGGCGGCGCTTGCGGTGAATTCATCGGGGCGGCGCCGGGACGCCCTCGCATTGTGCGAGCGCCGCTGATTTATAACAATCGACGCGCGAGGAGGCGCAAACGGCGGCGCGCGGGGGACGAGCGGAGACGACAAGGGCCGCGCCGCGCCGCGCCGCAGACTTCCGCGTTGGGGCGAAGCAACACAGGCCGCCCGGTGCGTTACCCTGCGGAGTGCCTAGATACAGGGAGTAACGTCACCACCGCCATTTAATATCCTCTCTCCCGATTGATTGTTAGTAATTCCGGGTGAATCAACTGCTAAGGTCATTAGTCCTGTAAGTGTAGTGCATGCTTTTTTCCTCGGGAGGAAACGGCGCCACCGCCATTTAATATTCTCTCTCCCGATTGAATGATTGTTAGTAATTCCGGGTGCATCAACTGCTAGGGTCATTAGTCCTGTAAGTGTAGTGTATGTTTTTTTTCCGCGGGAGGTTACGCCGCCACCGCCATTTAATATCCTCTCTCCCGATTGACTGTTAGTAATTCCGGGTGCATCAACTGCTAAGGTAGTGTCCTGTAAGTATAGTGCATGATTTTTTCCTCGGGAGGTGCGGTGATCTTCCCCCGCTAAATAACGAGATCCAGCACCGACCTACCATCGCATAGCAGGATTTTCTCAACCACTGCGGGGCAGCGCCCTAGCCGGGACAAGCTCTGAGCTCACGAGCATGTGTGGCGCATGAAGAGTAAGAGTCTGTAAGGGATGAGGATAGGACAAAGAATGGAAAGGAAAGATCGCGCCTGGTCCGTGTCTCGTTTGATAGAATACTACACCGGCATTCGCTTAGTGTTGATCGAAGAAACCACGGAAAACTACCATCAGAGCAGCCGACCGCTAGAATTTTCCTCCAAACAGTGACTGAATTCGACCTAGCTGACACGCTAGTTTGGAAAATCCTGCCACCGTCGGGACTTGAACGTAGGACTTCCTGACCAGAAGCACTGCAGTGACCGTGAGCCACCTCTCCCGACTCTCTCTCCCGATAGACTCCCCAGGCAGCAATCAGCAGCTGAAGGAATATTATAACAATTGGTGATTTTATATTATGGAGATTTAAAAAAAATCAATATTGGTTTGGTATATATTGATGGTTTTCAACACACCGAGCACCACACATTTCCAATTCCACATCTCCAACCAACAACCGGATAGAAAATGGCGAGTAAGTAACTAGGTTAAAATAATGTATGTGTCTTTGTACTATTAAATATAAGAGAGCAGATCGTTAATCACAAATAATATGATTTATGGGGTAATATAATTTGGTAGAGATTATAGTATAGAATTTAACAAGATGCTGTTGGTTTATTTGTCTATTTTAAATAATATTATGGGTTTTAATATGAGCTCTGAAAGTTATTATTTACATGTTATCTCTGTCTTAATAAGTAGAAAATTTGTTAATACGTCATTACATCATCCTTAAAACAGAACATGCAATTATGTAAAGAATTGTGCCCTGTTATGAACGTGAATTGTGAATGCTCTATATTGTACTATTACATGCGTTTAATAGATATTTTATAATGATCATAATACAAAAATACTTAGTACTGTCTTATAATCTTACACTTATAATATTGAGTAGAAACTGTCAAATATCATGATACGAGGCCCTGCGGTGGAATAATCCATAGACCAAATAAGTCAACCGCATCAAAAATCGACAAGCTACAAGTTTCAGTAAATAAAATGAAAACAACAAAGGCTCCGTTGATGCACCGTAATCACATCTGTGAACACGAGAGGCTGCAGGGAAATAAAACCTGCCACAGAGGCCACCGC
The DNA here is from genome assembly GCA_011170035.1 of Teleogryllus occipitalis. NCBI lineage: Eukaryota > Metazoa > Arthropoda > Insecta > Orthoptera > Gryllidae > Teleogryllus > Teleogryllus occipitalis. The sequence continues at coordinate 195,852 of BLKR01001650.1, read as the reverse complement.
AGATGCAAACGCCACGAGTCACATTCAAACGATCAGTCGCCCCTCACACATTTTTTTCCAAATGAACAGAGAAGTTGTATCAATTTTTAATACACAGGACATCATACAGTGGGCAGTCGTCTGTGTGACTGGAATTTTAAAAACCTGATTTTGCAGCCAAAGTCCTGATTTTACTAGTAACATTTCGTCTCATCTCGTGGTCTTGATCGAGCGAAAAGCGATTTCGTCTCTCTCGGACTCATTTAAGCACTCGTACAGCGGTTGGCAGACGACCAAGTTAAGACGACGAGGGCGCATAAATCAGTTCAAGTGCCGCCAAGACTCGAAACCGCCATGCGATGAAACAGATGCAACATGCGTGGCGCTGAGACTTCCGCTCATGACGTCACATTTCTCCTACATTTTCAGAAAACGTAGATGCTCAGTAGAAACGTGGTACAATTCGACAGTTGAAGAGCGCCATTCACCCACCTCTTGTCATAATATAATCTAAACTGCAAGTATACAATGGCTATACGATAACAGTGAAGATAAGAGAAGGACTTACTGTATTACTTTTGTATAGATCAATAAAAAAGCACATTTAAGAAAGTTGCGAAGGTGTACAAATTATTCAAACAGAACTTATTAAAAAATGAGTTCAAAGTCATTCGAAGTATAGCTACTTTTCATAGTAGCGATGTGCTTTTGAGCCAGCTTCTCTGAGAGCAAAATACATAGTTCTTAAAGGTAAACAGTCGCATACAAATGCTCGAAGAACCTGATACCAATGGCACCCGAAGTACCCGTTAGCAAACATATCACGAATGGCACTCGAACACCAACGGGGGGGGGCACTGGCCGAACTCAGAATAAATTGCAATATAAAGGAAAACTATATATTTAAGAACCAATGATACATATAATGAGCAATATTTTATAATAATTTTCAGCAGGTTTTAAAAAATGTTTTCCGTGTTTGAGGTATAGTAAGGGCAAATGAAGCTATTTTGAAAATTCACCGTTCTTGCGCTCCTTTCCACAGAATCACAGATGGCCACTTCCTATTTTTGAACTAATAATTCTACATTTATTTTGTTGATTCAATTGCAGAAGTTACCTCTATGTTGACTGATGTTAAATTTGAACGTGATTACGGGCTAAGTCTATCTCTAAGAAAACGCTCGAGTTTCCACAAAGTGATAAGCCTAAACAAAGATACAATGACACAGAAATTCGTCATTGATGCCCCCACCATTGGAATACAATCTCTTAAGTTTTGGTCAATGTGAACAAAGTCGATAATTCTGCGTTTGAATGGACGACATTTAAAACATGGCGAATCAGCTGCGGTATGTTTTATTCTAGATAGTATTTACACACAAAATTTTCTTCGTACGACCTCCATCGCTCCCAGCGCTTTTTTTCATAGTCTTGACAAGTAACATCTGGTACCGAAATAGATTTGCAGAGCTTGCATTGGTAGGTGAAATTTATACTTCTGCCTTTCCTGTAAGAAATTTTTCTCACTTGTTCACACGGTGCGAATTTCAAAAGAACTGTATGACTTGTACATGTAACTAACTATCCAGAAGAGTATGAATGTGTATTTCATTCAACAACGCGCGAACACTATCCCAAAACTGTGAGCTACTTTGTATTTCACTCTGTGATTCCCTTTGTCCTCTGTGATTTCCCCTGTGTAAAACGAAATACCGTGGCTTCCGTTCTGTGTAATTTACACACGAGACCCCTTGAAAATTCCTGGTCCCCGAGGCTGGGCACAGCCTTTTCGCCGCCCGACAACGCTCCGCCGTTATGGTCGACGCATCAGACGAGCATCAGCCCCAGCGCCGCCCTAGTAAGCGCCTAGATGGGAGATAAATGTTTGGGAGTCCGTGACGGAAATGACGACGGAGCGCGACGCGACGGCGCACTGGCCGCGCGCCAACCGCACGCACTCCCCCCCCCTCCGCCCCGCGGCCGCCAGCGCCAGAGACGGCCACGGCCATATTGAGGACTAATTCAAACAAAAATAAATCACGTTTGACAGGGCGCGCGCTGCGTGCGACCGCAGCGGCGCGTCAGCGTGGGTTGATGGGCGGAGACAGCGCCGGGGCGGTGGGGCCGGCAGGGGGCGTGGGCGGCGGGCTGGGGGCGTTGGACGGAGGGTGGCGGGTTGCGGGTGGGGCAGGCGGGCGAGTTTCGGAGGGCAGTGGGAATGCGGGTGCTGGAGGCGGCAGGGTTGGCCGAAACGGCGTGGGCGGCGCGGCGGTGAGGATAGCGTGGGCGGTGAGGGCGACGGTGGCGGTGGGGGGCGTCGGGGGCGGCGAGGGCGGTGAGGCAGCGAGGGTGGCAGGGGCTGCGAGAGCGACGGGACCGGTGGTGGCGGTGGGGGAGGGGGCGGCGGGGGACGGGGGCGGCGGGGGCAGCGCGGGAGGCGGAGGTGGTGGGGCAGCGGGGGCGGGGGTGGCGGGGCGGCGGGGGTGGCGGGTGGCGGCGGGAGCGGTGGGGGCGGCGGCGGTGGCGGTGGGGTTGGTGGGGCGGGGTGGGCAGTGGAGGTGGGGGAGAGTGGGCGGCGGGGCGGGCACGATAGGGGCCGGGGGTGGCGGGCGGGTCAAGCAGCGGGGGCGGAACTGGGGGAGTGGATGGAGGGGAGGTCGGCGCGGGTGGCGAGGGCGAAGACGGGTCCGGGGCAATGGCTGAGGGCCGTATTTATAGCGTTCGTTGACACACGCACACGCGCATGCAGCGGCGACGCGACGCGACGAGCGAAGCCGTCTGCGCGCCCCATCGCTCGGGGAGCGGCGACGCGCTCAGCGCAGCGCCCTCAAACGCGACAAAACATCAGTTAAACAGCACTGACAAATATAATGAACGGAGGGAGATAGTGTTGCAAACCACAAATGAACTGAGTCATTTTAGCGCTTTCTTATTTTGCATTCTTTTTCAATTTGGTGTTGAAGATTTTCAGCAATTTACAGGTGATATCCCGCAATATAAATAAAGAGTAAATTAAGAATTGTCAGATTACAAAGCTATCCACCAAGAAAACAAAGACTTCACGAACAATTAATGATTACAAATTCACATATGAATGAGAAACATTTGTTGCAGAAGAAATATAAACGCGCTAGAGAATGTAGCTCGGCTCTTTCCTTTACGAACATAATCTCTGTAATTGCTGCTTGTATAAGCTACGATTATTTTTCCCTACGCAATACTGATATTCGCTCGCAGATGCTATAGTTTTTGCTGTAGGAGAGGGTTCACGATATACCGACAAATATTATTCCACACATTGTCAGTTTAGATATAAGTTTGGTGATAAGGCTGGCGAAACAGTATTCAGATATTCATGGCGATTTGATGATGTCAGCGGTACGCTGTTTTATCGCAGTAGATCACGGGAACACATCACACTGTAAACCACACTAGGCAACTCTTCAAATTAAACCCGTTGCATTCTTGCAAAGTCCACTGACCCAGTTTCCTAAGAACAAGTAAATATTAGGACAAACGATTGGCGCCTGAATACTGGCAATTTGCCACACGTTTATGTTAAGCGTGTTGCATTAAAATCTATACGTCCTTACGTTAAATTACTTTACATTATATATACCTTACATTATATTTATTATATTACATTACCTTATATTTACCTTACAATAAATACTCTGCTGAAAAAGTCTGCATTGTCATCAAAATAAATTCATGACAGAAAGGTACCCTGTATAACTTCGAAAATGTGAAAACATCCTGAAGACATATTTCATCTTCACACAATGCAAATAATCCACTCCAGTAACATGGAATTCGAACTTCAATAAACGACTTAATTCGGACAAATACACAGTTTTTCAGACCGAAAGCAACAATGCCTTGTCCCGTGTTTCCTCAAGTAGTGTCCCGTCGCCCATAGCTGCTCTTGGACCATTTAAATCTGCTAATCGCAAGCAGCGCTGACAGGTGCACGTGCTCCCCGCCTTTTTTATTTTTTTAATTTAAATTTTTTTTTAAATCAGCGGGTCAATGTGTCACTTCCAGTTGAGGCACCGAGAAGCCAATTGAGATAAGTGATACTCATTCAGGTATGAGAAAGTGATGTTCAAAGTTTATAGCTTGCATTTAATGCTGGATACTGTTTTCATTGTTTAACTTGATATCTTAGCATCTGTCACCATTTTCACTTACAATCCTTGGATATAATATTTTTTGTACTTTGTTTCTGCAGTTAGTTCAAGTTTTACAAAAAAACTAACTTTCCTTCGCCTCTCGATGCCTTGATTGCCTTTAAACAGTGTCTTGTCATTTTCCTGGGTAAATAAGCAAATTATTCGCAGGTTCTAATTATCCGTTATTTGAAACGGTTACATCATGAACCATTTCTTACAAATATAGTGGTGCGAAAACAGAACGAGCTTTCTCGCTTGTACTTTCAAGCAAAATTAGGCGAAATATACTCAAATTTTTGAAAAATTGTACATGAGTTTGTTTCAAAATCTATCTTTTAGGAACAGATTTCATTAAGGGAGAAGCTCCTTATCTTCGTAGCTGTAGTTTTAGGAAGACGTAGAAAAAATTTTGAATTTGTGGAATTTTTGAGAAATCAGTTTTGAACAAAAATGAGACCTGCACCTTAAACTGCACCTTAAACGTGCTTCATACTATCCAATAACAAAATTTAATTGAAAATCATTGAGTCATGTTTTTAAAAACTACCACAAAAAATTCAGATTTTGATTTCAAACGGACGGACGGGTGGACGGACGGACGGGTGGACGGGCGGACGGGTGGACGGACGGACGGGTGGACGGACGGACGGGTGGACGGACGGACGGGTGGACGGACGGACGGGTGGACGGACGGACGGACGGACGGACGGACGGACGAACGGACGGACGGGTGGACGGGTGGACGGGCGGACGGACGGACAGATGGACGGGACGGGGCGCGACGGACTAACGAATGTTTTGCTGTCATTCGATTTTCCAGGATCAATGACCTACAAAACATGTATTCTTTTACACCGCGTGCTAGAAGATATTTTTGTAAATTTAGCAACTGGATATATCCACTGTTTTGTTACCAGGGTCCTACGATACATTTTTCTGCGACTAATTCACAGTTTTTCGCGCTAACACAACTTTTTCTCTACTGAGTAAGCGGTAGAGAGAAAGTAAAAATACAGTACGGCAGAACCCAAAACGACACCTGAACCAAAAAGTAATTCTAATTGGGAAGTAGGTAACTCCGACATATAATTTATAATCTGCAGTTGTATTTCCAAGGTCCACCTACGCAAAAATGTCATGTTCCGTTTTTCTTTGAATCCGGTGAACTAAAAAACCAGAAATCATATTTCCATTTATCTCATGGTTCTAATGTTCTTATTTCTTCTTGAGTGCCTTCCCAGGTTCACTTGACGTTGGAGATCAGTTTATTGGACTTCTGCCAACCGGAACGACTTCTCAACTGTGGAGATTCCTGTGCAATTTCTGATGCTTTTCAACCGACATGCCATTTTTCTGTATTCTTGGTCGACCTACAAATTCCCCCTTCACAATGATTTGAAAAACCGGGATCGCCAATTTATGTTCAAATTATGCTTCCTTTCCTAAGGCTTGTATCCAGCCGACAGCCGGTTGCCCTTTACGTCCCGAAGGGACGCATATTTGACCATACACTAGACAAACACTCTTGCGGGCTCCTCTGATCTGGGGTCAGCAGAACGCGAGGCCCTCCGCGACAACACACACAAAGTCAAGGGACAAACAGCCATGCCCAAGGCGGGACTCGAACCCGCGGCCCTTCGGACCGAAGCGCTGAGTCGGTACTCGCTCTTAGCCACCTCGACAATCCAGGTCGGCTCAAATTATGCTACTTTCCGAAAATTTATAGTAATATTCGTGCAGTGTACACCCTCTATAAATCCTCTGTGTTCGTATGTTTGGCTGACCAAGCTTTTTAAGACATTTTCGATGTAGCCTATTTGAAATGTTCCACGCTTATTGAATTCGCATATCTAGAAAATCTATCATACAAATTCATACAAACCGATCGTGCTTACAACACATCATTCTTCTCTGCCTTAATTTTGTGGAGTCTGTGGTTCAACATATGCAATTGAAGCGTTCAGTATATTTCCAAAGGCCTGTTGGGAGCCGAGGAGCAACGGTGCGACTGGGCTTAGGGCGTGGGGGTCGCGGGTTGTCTAGGCTCGGGGGACGGCACGCGTGGCAGGACGGAGGTGGCTGCGCAGTGGCTGGGTGTGTCGGGTCTGTGTCGGAGCTGTGTCGGGACTGTGTCGGGACTGTGTCGGGAGTGTGTCGGGACTGTGTCGGGACTGTGTCGGGACTGTGTCGGGTCTGTGTCGGAACTGTTGTCGCGACTGTGTCGGGGGTGTCGGGTGTCGGGGTGTCGGGGGTGTCAGGGGGCGGTGTCGGGGCGGTGTCGAGGCGGTGTCAAGGGCGGTGTCAGGGGGCGGTGTCAGGGGCGGTGTCAGGGCGGTGTCGGGGCGGTGTCGGGGCGGTGCCGGGGCGGTGTCAGGGCAGTGCCGGGGGCGGTGTCCCGGGGCGGTGTCGGGGCGTGGCGTCGGTGGCGTGGCGTCGGTGGCAGGGCGGCAGCGGCGGGGCGGCGCGGTGGCAGGGGAGGCAGGCGGCGGGAGGCGGTGGCGGGCAGCGGTGTCAGGGCGGTGCTTGCGGGGCGGCGGTGACGGGGGCGGCGGAAGTGAGGGGGCGGAGGTGGCGGTGGTGGAGTGGCGGCGGTGGCGGGGCGGCGAAGTGGCGGGGCGGTGAAGTGGCGGGGCGTCTTGGCGTGGCGAGGCGTCGACAGTGCTCCCTTGGCCCTCTCCCGCTGTCTGGCTGCGGTGCGTCTCGGCCACTGAGCAACCCTCGCATCCGCCCGCGCCTCTGCTTCCGGCAGCGCCTCCTCGCGGGTGGGGGCGCGGCGCCACGCGACGCCTTGCGAGGCGTGATTTACGGCAGCGGCGGCCGAGAGCCCAAAGGGCCCGGGGTCAGTGGGGCGGCGAGAACGGGAACGGCCAGCCAGATGCCGGCAGCACGGGAGCATTTTCGGTCGTGGAGGCGATGGGATAGTTGAAAGCGGAAGCAGAGATACGAACTCAGATGCGGAAGATGTGCTTTCAGTGTCAGCATAGTGATAGTGATGAAGATGTGTACCGGAGGGTACTGGCGGTTTATTATGCACAGAGCATGGAGGGACATAGGGTTCAGAGGGAGTCCAGACGGCTAAAAAGGTTCCCTGTGAATTGGGATAATATTGCAAGAGGCGGAAATATGTGTAAAGAATCGGTGTTCATGTGTCAGAGGTTCTGAAATGGTGAAACGCGGACCGGCTTAGGTGACTCAGGACATCAACTGATGTCATTGCAGTGCCTCTGACGGGAACACCCAAGGATTCGAGACCCGACGATGGCAGGATCTTCAACTCTATCTATGTAACTAGTATACACCGGAATAAACGGATCATGGATCGCGAGCGATCTTTCCTTCCTTTACCCTGTACTGTCACCCCTTGCTTACACACGTATGCACAACACTAGCACACGTTTTGGGAGCTAAGAGCTCGCTTCGGCTGGGATGGTGCCATGTAGTTGGGAGATACCTGGTTGGGGTAAACACCGGTCGTCGCCAGATCTCCGCATTCTGCGAATGAAAATCACCGCCACCTCCTGATGAAACTTGCACTGAATTTACAAAAATAATGACCTTAGCAGTTGATGAGCCTGGGAAAATCGAATCGATTATGTTGAGATGCGGGATGGGCGTGACAGCTGTGTCTGCGGAGACCAAGGATCGAAGGTGTGTAAGCGGGAGGTGTGGCGTACGCGGCGGGGGAAGGGGGAAGACAGGGAACTTGGAAGTGACGGCGGGGCCGCGTCGGGGGCGGCCGCAGCCAGCGGATGCGCGCGACTGCGCCGGCTTTTGGCGGCGGCCGCTGCACCGGATAAAAATATTCTGACGAGTTGCGGGCGGCGCTCGTCAGCTGACTGTTGCCAGCATACGTTACGGGTTTTCGCGCCGCTGCGGAAAAGTGCGCATTTGAGGAGTGGCAGCGGAGGCTCGCTCCGCTGGCGGCGCTCGTGATTAGAGGAAATGACGAGTGGTGGTGCTGGCGGCGCTTGCGGTGAATGTCGAGAAGTGTTATGCCGCACGTATGACACAGAGCCAAGCGCTCTAAATATAATCGTTCGATTTTGGAGTAACGAAAAATTGGATGGAGCTGCACATTCGAAACTCGACATTTTGAATATTCCTTCCAAAATTCACAATATGTCGTAAGTTCTTAAAATCTTCGAACCTCCACATGGCATTTTAGAGTTCAATGGGAATAGTTTAATTAAGCACCAATTAGAATTTGCATTTGTCTTATACTAGTAATCAACTCAATGACCTCGGAATGGACACTGCATTCACATGATACTATGCTTACCTTAATATTCAGGGCAAGAGAAACACTGATGACGGTTTAAAACAAGTTAATTTTTTAGATTTTTGGAGATTTTTCCTTACTGTGACATTTCAATTTCAAGCAACTTCCTTCTATAAACAAAACAAATATTTACTCACTTAATAATATTTGTACTTATTGTGTTCATACATATACTTAAAATAGAGAAAATTGTGAAATACGGAAAATCGATTTCGAGATTTCAACAGAAGTACACATTCTGGGGTCCCCTGATACAAAAATCGTGTATGTCTCAAAACGTCTGTCTGTCTATCAGTCTGTCGGTCTGTCTGTTTGTAAGCAACACTGAAACCTAAATTTCTAGTAAGATTTTTTTCGAAAATGAATATTTCTCGATTAATTTGAACTAGCTCAAATCTTGCGATTTTGAAAAATATTATTTGAATTTTGGAGCTATTTTACATTAAGCTCCTACCAAATTTTCAAAATGTTCTCAAATTTAGCTTCAATTTATTTTCTTTAAATTTCTTCTAAGAATGTAAGATACAATTAAAAAGATGGCAAATGTATGTTGCAATGAATTTCTATGAATTACAAAAGTTTGAAATTTTTTCGGCAAGTTTCTAGAATATTGCATATTGATATTTTTTTGAATTTGAAATTGTTTTTTACGAGTAGTTATTTTATTAACAGCATGTACATTTTTTAAAAATATTTGTGTTTTAGCGCAATTTTAAGTGTAATATGGGCAAAAATATTAAAAACAAGATTTTCTAAAATAATTGCTTCAATTTTTTTGCACAGATATTGCTAATTGCATGGAGTAGAATAACACGGTTTCGATGTATTCTATTGATTTTTCAAAAATTACAAAAATGTATTTTTGTACACCTCTCACGTCGTTAATATTTACATTACAGGCGTTCATTATACATTATTTCATTTGTTAGTACAAGCTATTCAAATGAAGTCTTCTAAAGCTTTTCAAAAACTCAAAACTTGTGTGCGAGTGGAAATAAGCACAAATTCGAAAATTTTCAGAAATGCTGAAAAACGAGATTTTCTCAAAAACAGCTACAAATTTTGCAATGAAAATTTTTACGTATAATCAGGTTTTACTCCTCTCGTTATTCTTCATCTCGGATTTCCATTATACTATTAATAAACCGAAAAATGGAGAAAATCTAAAAAAAACACGTTTTTTTGAAGAATCACATTCCTCGCCTTAAATTTTACATGAAACTAAACTAAAGCATTGTGTAAATTAGTATGTGCTAAAACGTCTACCTCTTTTTGTGTGGAGTTAGCTAATTTTGAGGAAATTGATTACTGAGTGCGTTGTTGCAAGATTTAATCCCCAAATATAATTCTTTACACCGTTGCTATGGAAACGAATGGTTTCAGAGTGCTTCAGATACGTTGATACAATATGAGAAGCACATTAAATTATACATATATTTGTATACATATAATTGTAACTTTTAGTTATACTATTAATATTATCAAATAATTATATTTCAAAATCGTAACACGTTTACAATTAGTATGATCAAGTGATTCGCGCATCGTGCATCGTGCATCGCGAGACAGGAGATGGCGCAGAGGAGCCAAACTATGTGGACTAAGTGGAGCTGTTGAAACCCACGTAAGTCATGAATGTTTTCAGTTGTATTTGAGGCGTTGGACGCATTCCAAACCTTGTGTCAGAACAAATGTACAAACACCGGGAGGGGTCAAAGAATACCGTGGTCAAGTATGTGAAGGTACAGGACAGGAACAGGTCTACGCAATGTTCGGGGTGCGCGGAGGTGCTCTTCGCCACACCCGCGGCACCGCGAGGGGTCTTGTCGTTTTTAGACATCAAAGAGAATAGGAAACCAACTAGCACGTGAAAGTCTGCGCATTCTGTACAATCACTATATCAAAAATTGTTGATCATAACCATTAACCAAAATCATCGTATATTCAATTACTTAATTAGTGAATTTTTCCTGTAAGATAATTATCAGTATTTTCTTCACATATATATTTTTTGTGACTTTCAGTGCCACTAAACAAATTTCAAGTTCGTTTTTACCGGCTTTATATAACAACATGATGTGACAACTTAACAACTGCTCTTCAACAAGTTCCTTATTAACATAAAAATGGACTGAACACCGTTTTGTAGCCAACTTTAAAGATTTTTTCAAACATTTTGCAGATGTGTCAGGACGGATTCGAGATTCTTGTTTCGTGAATTAAATATTTTACATATTTAATTTTTATTGATGTGCCTACATGCGTGATAACATTTTAATGTCTAAAGACTACAAACAATAATTTTACGGAACAATGTTTGTACTCATTTGTTCATTTAATATTAAAACTCAAATAAAAGGCCCTCGATGGAAGTAATGTAAAAGCAATTATTTCGAAGTTCTTATAACAGCTGTTTGTGTAATTATACGAAATCCTGATACCGTTTTCAAAAGAGAAAAGAAGGAAAGGATTTCGTCGGTCTGGCTAGAATGAGCTTCCAACTCATAACGAGCGGTAGCGCTTTGGTCGCTATAAATAAGGAGGCGTGACGTCATCGGCGCATATCGCGATTTACGGGGCTACGCATGAAATACGCCCATCGGGGATATTCTTAGCTGAGAACGGGTCGCATCCCATCACGGAGCAGGCTGCGGTTGGGGGCAAATGGGGACCTGCCACATCGCCCCTACTCATTAATCATTACAATTCGTGTACCTACTTATTACTAGTCCTCTTACAATTTATTTATCTTGGGAAAATAAATTTGAGAAATTCAATAGCGAGATCCTCGGCGTCATTGAAGCTGGGTGTCGAGAGGCGTGGTCGAGCAATGTGGACGGGTCAAGATGGGGTGGTTTGCATAAATAAATATCTAGATAAAACCTAGTGATCAGTCTTTACTATGTAGTAATTCTTACTTTCACGCCTTACTATGTACGAAAAAAAGAGAAAGTCTTGTAATCGTGCGGCGGAAATCGGCAATGTTTTGGAGGAAAACTCTTATTGCCGTTCCCTAGTAGCGAAAAAGTTTGACAGAAAAAATTTCGGGTCAGAAACCGAGTATCCTTACCCACACACAATCACTGTCCACGAATAAGAGTACAAAATAATCGCAGTTGTCATAGAGACCTAAAATGTGAGATTGGTCTAATGAAGACTTTTTTGACATTGTTTCCATAAAATGCCTTTAAAATTGGAAGCCTATAGGACGCTTAAAAGTAAAATCACCCTTGCTCTCGATGCGATGTATTTTTCTCTTCACCAAAAAAATTGAATTGCTGCAAAAGGTCCGCCAATGATATTCGGTGTGTCGAATTCGCCGCTCGGTGTTCATGACCGCTCCGCGGGCAGGGCATCGGGAAAACAAAGGCTTGAAAATGCAGCACGATGTGTTTGGTAAATGAAAACGAGCGGGGGGAGAGAGGAGGGGAGGGGAGGATCTGTGCCTGGGCGCACTGTGGGGTTGTTACGCCACTTCCTATTTGCATGATTCTTCTTTAATCTCTTATTTTCTGGTTGCTGGCCTAAGGTGCATGGATAATAGAAGACTACAACCAACAACATTCACGACCCGAGTCCAACGAAATGATTTTCAATTTTCCCCAGAAGAGTCAATACGTTACAAAATATTCAACAACTAAGCTATATTTGAAAGTAAAAGCTACACACAGAAATGAAAACCTTCAATTCCTGTGACCAATATTGCAGCACCCATTGCAGTTTTTATACAAGTATAACTTTTGGCCTGAAAATCGTGTCAGGTGCAATTTTAGCCTTTTATTTCACAACTTCTAGTTTTCATAATTTCTTTCAAGATGGAATGCTCATTTCAAAAATTTCATTTACACTATCTATTGATACTGTTTACCGGGATCATAGGTCGTGGTTCAGTCGAAATGGTTCTTTCGGACATTTAGACATCACCTGCTGTAGACATCTTCAGTGACGATGAGGCAGATGTCTTATTCGTATATCCTCCTGGCTGACATTTAAATAATAGAAATGCCTCTAACCATCGACGTGGTTTATGAGCAGATCTTTAGTAACAAAATTTTGTATTCACGTTATACAGTAAGCTCTCTCTACATCAGTCAAACTGCAAATTACTGAATTTATATTCTGCCAGAGACAAAATCTCCTTTCAATATCATGCATCACCTCTCAAAGTATTTGTCTGAACTTGCATGTCCAAATTCCATGACATTATGTGTGCGTCAGTTTTCTTCTAAACCAAACAATTTAAGGCATTCTTCAAATATGAAATGAGTAAAAACGTGTTTCATTAACAAATAATACATTCTTGCGTAAATCATAAACATTGTCATAATGCAATGACATTATGATCATGTATTTCTTTACTAAAGAATAATAGCGGAAAGAGCTTAAGATGTTCTATTCTCGTAATGAAAGTAATACACATTTTGCTACAATTTTTATAACAATAATCAAATAATGAAACATGATTAATATGATTCACCAACTTTGTTTGGACATTGGTATAAGCTCCATAAACCTAGTCACTGGTATTGTTTAGAAATATGCTAATGGAACAGTTAAGGGCTATCAATTTACAGCTGGAAGTGATACTCATTATAATGATATATAGCTCGAACTGATCGTTTCACTTGCATTAATGCAATGCAATAAAATCTGCTTAGTAGTTATACTCCAGATTCCAATTACATCACATATAACCTAGTCAGAAAAATTCAATATTATATTATTACTGCGACCTGACAACTACGTTTCTCAATTTCAACTTTAATTTCCGATGTACGTGAATCGTAAGCCCGTATTTTTACGAATACGTCTAGTTTACAAACCCGAAAAGTTCAGGATTCATGGGCTTTTGGTGTTTCGTATTATTGCAGTTGAGTCAACATTCGTTATGAAGTTTTAGGGGACGGAGGTTTGTTGACCTCCGTTAATTACAGCACAGCAGCATTGTGCTGCCAGTGTGAAATAACATGTTGCAATTGTGTGAATGGAAAAGGTTATACAAACGCTGTAATTCGCGTTTCCCACTAAAACACTTTTGAAAATTGCTGCAGAACACTTTGCGGCTTTCATTATCCACGTCTGTTCACGAGAAAGTGGCCAATATATAAATGAAGTAGGTATTCTAACAACCTGAGTCTTGTTCTTCACTAGAACATTGAAGTTTATGTAGGACCTGAGTAAAAATTAATTTATAAACTTATCCATTGCGATCAGAAGTGAGATCAGATTCTTCATATTTTAACAGATATTTTTTATATTCCAATGTCTGTCACAAACAGACTTTTTAAGGTCATCCAGAATATCAAATTTAGATAAAGGAAGGAATTTAAAAATCAGAGAAAAATGAATAAAGTACATACAATTTCAAAAAACTATTCAATACAGACAATTACAATGGTTTGGTCATATTAAAAGATTGAAAGAAAATAGAATTCCAAAAATAATTTTACAGTGGTTTCCTGTGGGAAGGAAGAAAAGAGGAAGACGTAAACATAACTGGTTGAGAGAAATTGAGGGACTTTTGAAAGAGAATAAATTAACTGACAAGGATTATGAAGATCGGGACAAGTGAAAAAATAAAATTAAAATTACTTGAATTATTAGAATTTTTGGGTAATAGAAAGTTGTTTTTTAACAATGTAAAACAGTGGAAATGACATTTCTGTCAACATGTCTTTTCTTCGTTGCATTGTAATTTACATTCCTAAAAAATGTAATAAAATAATTTTTCCGTTATTGAACTTCAGCTTTGAGCAAAATGATTTTCCCCCTTTATATCCGTTTTCTATACGCGAAAATTATGTCATTTCCTTCAAATAAGTTGAAATAACTTTCTTTGAAACTGAGTCCACGCTCTACTTGTACCAAACATTTAAGAAAGGAAATGTTAGAACATAGCCATCTGTCAAGAAATACCAAGACACACTGCAAACAAGTATCTTTAAATTATCATTAATAATTCGAAACTGCAGGGTTTACCCAAGTTTCCACATTCCCCGAACACAATCAACATCCTATCAGAGATATGACTTTAGAAGAACAAATGGAACAAAGAAACCGGTTGAAGAAGTAAGACATTAGGAGTGGGGAAAAAAGGAAGAAGATGTCAGTCGTTGGGCGTGATGCTTTCTAGATAGCCGACGTGCAGGTGTGGCCGAGGGCGCGAGTTGCCGGGTATCGAACCCGGGGCGATGACGACGGCGACAGCGAAGGGAATGGTTCGCAGCGACCAAGAAGTCTGTAAGAAAGACACTCCTCTCCGGTGGTGGGGCTAAGTACGAAAAACGTCGGCAGCTAATCGGATACACGCAACTTCAGCACCATTACGCGGTCAATGGGAGAATCTTCTAAGTCATTTTCAGCTAACGACCACCTGGCTCATCTGGCAGGCAGTGGCGTAGCTTAGTGGGGGGTAGGAGCGGACCGCTCCGGACGGCCATATTTCGCAATAAATAATAATAATAATAATAATAATAATAATAATAATAATAATAATAATAATAATAATAATAATAATATCTTGTAAAAATTTGAACAATTTCATTTCATTTTTTTGTCGCACCTACGATTCGGACCAATAGAAAAGAGTATGAAGCTTTTATTAGTTTATTCTGTGACAATTTTTTAAATGAATTCGTTGAATAATGACATCTTTCTCATTGTAGCGAGTGGCAACACCGTCTGTACTGTCTTTTAGGGATTACCTGTATTTTATTTTGTGCTTGGGTTGTTTATGACTAATATTCAGTAAAAATCACTTCTATCATATAAAGAATAATGCTTAATACTGTATACAGCACCTGCAAATTAGGATACAGGGCAGATATGTCCCTTCAGGGAAACCTGTGAGTCACGCTTTTGCAATTTAAAGAAAGTTTCATTGTTGGATCGTCAGTCATCCAATTCACATTAACTTAGTCGTATGCACTTTCCAAACTGTTATTTTAGTCCTCAAAAGTACGTGTAGTGATTGTTGAAGTATTGAACTTAGTTGAAATTGTAGTGTTTGTGTCCTATAAATTCGACATACATTAAATATTTTATTTGCGTGTTTTATTCATGTAATTGTATGTTTGACTATCTGCTGTGTTGTTCAAGCTTGTATATTTTAATCTTAAATTGAAATACCTAAATAGGGGGGCGGCGAAATTTTCCTCCGCCCCGAGCCACCCACGCTACGTCACTTCTGACAAATCAATGCCATCTACACACTAAAGTGTGCAAAGATGGCGTTGGTTAATTACGTGTGTGCGCGTTGTTATTAGGGAGGTTTAGCGTTATGCGTAAGGTAGGCTAACGACCACTTTAGACCTTGAAGTCATAACGTCTTACCTTAGGCCTTAGGTACGACCTTATACCTTCATAAATAGTGCACGCCTACAGGAGTCTCTACGATCACCTTACAAAACAGCAAAATGGCCGCCTAAAAAAGGAAAGGTTGCATTTTTCCTACACTGATAAACCGATTCTCGTGTGCGAGTCAGTTACAATTATTCCTTACTAACTCCGCTATGCTGGCAAAAATTTACGGCAAGTGTTGGAGGTGTGACAGGAAACAAATTCGAAAAGGAAATTGAAATCATATCTTCGGGTTAGGTTGCGTCTAATGCTCATAACCAAGGCTGGTTTTCCTACATTCTAAAAAAAAGTAAATTCGAAATTCCAGACTGCATAAATGTCTCACCACTAGCCTGCACTCTTTCGTATATTATACAACTTCTTTGTTTAACGCTTTAAATGCTTTTTTTGTTATAATGCATAACACAATGTCGCAATTGACAAAACTCTTTGAATGTTGGTTGTTCATTACGGCCGTATAAAGTCATTAGTCACGTGATCAATATAGTTTAAGGATGTCTCCTTACGCCTGGCGTTAAAACTCCATATGAGACCCAAAAAGTCAAGATAGGGCCCATCCTCTCAAAAAGTGCAAAACGTCGACTTTATAAAGTCGCAATAAGACCTGTATTAACATATGCGGCAGAGACCTGGACCCCAAAGGAAAATGACATTAGAAGGCTAAATGTACTTGAAAGAAAAATAATGAGAAAGATCTTTTATCCAATAAAGGTTGCGGGCGACCTCTGGAGGATAAGGTATAATCATGAAATTGAAGCCATCATAATATCTAAAAATATTGTAAATCACATTATCTCACTTCGGCTTGGCTGGTTTGGACACCTATGTCGAATGCAAGAAGAAAAAATGGTCAAGAAGATTTATGATTGGCACCCGACTGCAGCAAGAAAGAAAGGAACACCGAAAATCAAATGGAAAAATGATGTTATGAAGGACATTAAGAGGCTAGGGATTAGGAATTGGCATGGCGTGGTTCAAGACAGAGTAAAATGGAAGGCAAAATAGTGTATAGGAACAACAACAATGTGATGTTGGAAGTTTTGAAACCGTAATATTCCGTGAAAAGAGCGTTAAAACACATTTTTAAATGACCGCTTCCACATTTTCCTACAATATGGCGGAGAGTACAATGTTCAATTTGTTACACTAGTGCTCGCCTCTCACCATAGAAGTAGTAGGCCTTGCTGTGAATAGGCGATCGCCGCCTGCTCGTCTCCTCTCGTGTTCCAAGCGCGGACAAATGCGAATCGCCGCCTCCGGCGCGCGGGTTTGGCCGCGGCGGCACCTGGCGGGGACGTATGGGCGGGCGACCGCGGCCACCCACGCACCCTTCGCCAGGTGGCAGCTTCAGCGGGCTGAGCAGATCGCCACGGAATGGGCTTATTACCTGGCCGAGATGTAACCACTGACAAGAAGGTATCCCAAGGGAAATGGGTTCCGGGAAATTGGAGACGAAAAATGTCTGCTGCGAAAGGATTTTTCCCGATATTTTTCAGTCAACGTAATTCACTTAACACCGCCCTTCGTACTTGGCGATATCTTCTAGGAAACACCCATACAATAAATTCACAAAGAAAAGACCTGCGAGGGGCAGAATACTCGATAAACAAATTAAATTATTATAGTAATGAAATATTGAGAGAGCCGAAAGATTCAAAAATGCATTGGTCTGTACATATAACAATTTAAAGAGAATTCGTTTTACAATATTCCGTACAAATCTTTGCTTTTCTGAGGCTTTAATAATTTTCAATCCGTTCGGAAGAATTACTCTAAACGTCGGTAAACATTCATACCAGTTTGATTGTGTCAAATGTTCATACATTCATCTAAAATGTGGACATATTTTTTCTTTATAATAGAGTATCCGGAAATGTTCTTTAGTAAACCATGAAATCCCCGAACCCCGATTCATAATTGTCCAAAGATTACCGGAATTTTGGTAATAGCTGAGTTAACTTAAAGCATACAGTATACGCGAACTGCGATCGCAAATCATACTTAACTTCGAATTGGTCATTTATCAGTTTGTTTGGGACGAAGATAATCATTCTCGGCGTACACTTTTAGACAGATATCTATGCCAGTTTTTTGACGCAACCTCTCTAAGTTAATTATGAACACATTTAATGATTTAATTACATCAATAATTCACAATTATAGTGCTTAAATTTGCTTCAATGGTATGATCATATTTAAAAACGCATTGAAACAATGTCGTTAAAGTTATATTGTTTTCGACACCAAAACAACTCTTGAAATTACTAAACTACACTCAACAGTTCTATTTTGGCACGATGAAACGTATCAAAATTATGAAAATATGAGGGAGAATTTAGAGAATTTACTTGTTAATAAGTTTTAGAGTTCATATACGTTTAACAATTTGAAGTGGAAGCATTTAATTTTAGAGATTTTTTTAGAAAATGTTAAAAATTGGGTTGACGAAAGCTAACTGTTTAAATGATTTATGTTAGGAATTGGATTTATCTCCCGCGTCTTCTGTTTACGAATGATGACACACTGGGTAAAATATTACCTTTTGAATTAGCTTTTTCCTTCGTTTAGAACATTTGTCTGAAAATTCACTCTGACACAAGTATAAAACTTTTGACTTTCTTTAAATGAGTGTCTGAAATTTGTTTGACTTAACTGCAGTGACAAGTTTTATGTAGTCACAAGGGAAGCCACAAATCCACAAATTCCTGATTAAACTTGAGAAGTAGGGTTGGTGAACAGCCTCCACTTCCAGCTCCTCATACCTTCCCCGACCAGACCCCCTGCACTTTGAAGGTTAGGAATCAGTTTTCGCCAATAGACCTCCGAGGCTCGACGTTCAAGCTGCATAAAGAAGGAACCGAGGGAAAATGTGGTTACAGTTACCACGATTCACACTTTCTTATCTCTCTCAAATCGAGAAAAGATTATGCTCGATTTCTATTACAGAATTTTATGCTTTCAAAACTTGATTTCTATATCATATTGCATTTTTTAAATTAGGATTCATTATCGATATGGATTTAAATGCTACCTGTACATATGTAATCCTGTACATTTTGAGTGCAGAGCTAATACTTTCTTAATTCATTTACGATAATATATTCCGACGTTTTATCTTAACTGGCAATGCACTGACGCAACCTTTTAGGGAACATATTTGTTCACCTTGTAGAAATTACCTGTTAAATATCTACTGTTAGATACAAAGTAGGAATTGATTTTATAGATGTTATCATTATTTAGACTGAGATACTGTTTTGCTTGTTGCGTCATTTAAACAACAGAGATCACACTGAACCTACTGATATTTAATTCTTGAATATACCTTTATAGTGTATTCGTTAAGAATAAAAAATGTTCATGACGATAAACTTTCCTTTCTTTTGTGCGAACACGTTCTTAAAGAAATCGTATTTCTCACTGATTCACCCGTCACATCCACTGTGGGCTATTATAGTAATGTAATTCCTCGATTTGTTCATAGGTAATATTCTTTATAGTATCATCACATAGTTGGTGTGTTACGTATCCTTTAACAACTTCGCATGGCATAGCATCACCCAGCTGCATGTTCACATCAGCCGTCCGCATTAAGCCAGCATTACAGTCACCACATGATCACATCAACAAAGCATCAATTGCTGGAGCAGCGCCACAAGCGTCGTCACGTCAGTCCCGACTACAGCTACGTTACTTTGATACCGCCATCACCACACCATTGGCTACTTCCTTTATCACCCGAAACGCGAAGCTGCTCCTTACAACACCACCGCACCGCACCGCACCTTTCCACCTCTCGCCAGATTTCTGCACTGCCGTCCCAGTATAACCCTCTCTCCCTTCATCACCATCACCGCCTCCACTTCCTCCTTCCACATCTCCGCCTCTAACCAAACACCCCGTCAGGTGCTCCCTCCAATCTACCCCCCCGTTGCCTTTCAGGCTTCACCTGCTCCTCCCCCATCGCCCCGCCCCGTCGTGGCCTCGGCGGCTGCCGTCGCTGCGTCGTGCCGCTGCCGCGGGGGATTCCTGGTCTCCCATTCCGCGGGACTTTGTGCGCCGCGGGTGGGGGCGAATGCGGGGGCGGGGCGGGGGCGGGAGCGCGCGCGCGCGGACCCCGGAATTGGATTCGCGGCCGTGTCTGCGCGCGGCGTAAAATTTTAAATCCCTCCATCAGCAAGCGACTCCGCGGGCGGACCGCGAGCCGCGGGCGCGGGCGAGGGCGCGGGCGAGGGCGTGGGCGAAGGGGCGGACGGCGGGAGGCGGGTGACGGGAAATTCGACGTTTCCTGCTGCGCTTTGTACAGTGGATCGAAACACCGACAACACCTTTTTCCGTTTTACGGTGATTTCTGACCAAGCATTCAAACAAACAAAAAATGTGAAATATGCAGAGGGTAGAAAAAACAAGGAAACGTAAACGAATGTCTCGTTTTACCGAAAATTATTCCCATAAAGAGTGACTTATCATGAACTAGAATTATGGTAATAGTTTTCCTTTCTCACAGAAAATAATCTACAAAATATTTCATCCCAATTTTAAGTTACTTATATCTCATTTTCTTACCAATGGTGTTTATCTTTAACCAATGCTTATCTTGCTGTTCTTTTTTAATCAATTATGTCAATCATTGGCTTTAGACAAATGAATATCATTGATTTATGCCAATTCCATCATTGGTTTACTTCACAAGCTGCAAATTATTACAAAGCAAACTAGCGATCAGAATATTCACAGATTCAAATCCTAATGCATTCATTCTTAACTAGTTTCAATTGTAGACTTGACCGTCAATTGAAAATTAAATGATATTAAGTTTATTCCAGGTTTACTTCACAAGCTGCAAATTATTACAAAGCAAAACTAGCGATCAGAATATTCACAGATTCACATCCTAATGCATTCATTCTCAGGTAATATTACTAACTAGTTTCAGTTGTAGACTTGACTGTCAATTGAAATTAAATGATATTAAGTTTATTCCAGTTTTGTTAAGGACAGTCTTGTGTACTATTAATTTTTGCAGGATATTATATCAATCTTTTAAAATGTTTAAGTCACTAGTCTTTAATGGTTTAAGTCGCTTCATCTTTTAACCGGTTCAATAACTTATCAGTAAAAGATCAATATTTAAAATATAATTTTTACTGATAAGTCATTGCTTGTTATTGTCTTTGATAAGGAGTTCGATTCGCTGCATAACTTATAAATGGATCGAGAGAATCGTGGTTACGAGAAAAAACGGATACTTAAACGATGTTACAAGTTCTCTTTTGGGGGAAAATATGAAAATACAGATGAAAATCAAGACATAACAAATCGGGTCAAGTTAACATCTGGTTAATTAATAAATCAGAATCAGGTAAAAAATAAAATCAGGCGAAAAATGAAATCTTGTATATACCAAGGGCGTTAACTCGAATTAATAAATTGGGTCAAATGCCCTCGGACTTTTTGTCTCCATTCGATCATTGGAACCCTTATAACAACCTGGGTTCGTAAATAACCATTGCTATTACACAAATACTTCATGTTTAGAGACGTTGGGTTTGGTCTCATCATGAGGAGCCAAAAGTACAGAATGAAAGATGGCTTTAGCTCTAAGATGTGTTTTTTCAGTCACGGTTTTGTTCGCACAATGTTATTGAACTGTCTTTCTTTCTTTTCATTTTGCATGAACTTGAATGAATGAATGAATGCCTTATTTTACGTGGTGAGACTCAGGCCATGAGGCCTGCTCTTCCGTCTGACCACGCAAATTTCGTTACGCTTCTTTCACCTACTAGGGGAGAAAGAAGGTATTACTTGGACGAAGAAGCAATTTGAATTTAGCTCAGAGGCTTCATTTAGGCTTGAGAATCTTTTACATGCAGTAAATCTACTAACAATGGACAGCCGGATTTACTTCCCCTCCGAAGGAAGGCGTAGGAAGGATTTTTTCACCCTTAAAAATCCACGGCTTCGATAGGGGTTTGAACCCGCGAACTTGGGTGCACTGTGACACGTCCGCCGCCACTGGTTCCCGAAGATCAGCCCGCGAAATGTCACAAAAGACTCCGCTCCAGGGCGCGAGGGGGGGGAGGAACGTCCCCGGTGCGGGAGCGTAACTAGAAACTTTTATAAAGCCGCGAATTTAATCCCTACCCCGCACTCGCTGAATTTTATTATCTGCTGTTTCGAGAAGAATTAAAATCTTTCGCTGAAAAGGAAGCCACTGGAGTTCCTGTAAGACAGTCCGTGTCGAAAAGCTGCTCCAAATTGTTAGACTGTACGAATTTTTCGTCACTAATAATTGGCACCATTTATTGAAGACTAAATTAGAAATGAAGTGCTCGGGGATGTAACATTTATTAGAATAAAAAGGCGTACGAGTTTTGTTGATTCACGCGTAAACACGGAAGTTTAAATTTTATTTTCTTTCATTTAAGCACAGACATTACTATTTCCAGAATTTTCTTGTACACTCATTACTTCACATTATTCAATACTAGACATCGTAATAAAAGTGAGAAGCCCGATTTTGATTTTGTAAGTCAAACAAAAACAAACATGGGACAACATAAAAGAATATATTTGTTTGGAAACACATCATGGAGCAAACATGTGGTGCCCAAAACTGTCGCACGGAACCGACATTTGCAGCAGTGGGGAAGTTGGTGGGCCAACACGTCACACTAATGCTCACCATTATGAAACTAATTTAGAAAAACATTTTAATGGAATTTTAAAACTGTTTTCATTTTTCACGCCAGCACATTCTCCACCACTGTGTGGAAAATACGAAACAAAATTAGCGGAATTTAACTGGAGAGGGAACGGGTCGTAAAAATTCCACAGATTATTCTTGGAGTCAGATTTTGAACTATATACGAGCTTTTGCCTACGTGTAGTGCGTTAATAGGTACGCAAAGAACACAATGTTGGTAATAAGTGATATTTAGTATTTGCGAGTAAATTAACAATGAACACTGCAAACAGAGCATAATGGGGGAAAAAGAGGGAATAAATTTCATCTCGAAAGAGATAGCAACTTCGAGCGTCGTATAACAAACAACTTTAAATATTCAAAATAAACTTACGTAAACAAAGGAAAAAAGGGGTTGTGAAATTTTGTTTTAGATAATCAATTTCATAGACCATTGCCAATCAACAATATTGAATTACACAAAGATAAAGTAACAAAATTGATATGTTTAAATTTAGTGAAACCTAACACTTAACACCCGTGAAACTGAATTAGAAAACAAAATCGAGCAAAATTTTTTAAGCATTCAGAATTTTTAACGTCCTTCATCCTCCAAGAGGCTTCTGTGTATGTTTTCCGAGTGTACATTTTCGTCAAAGCTCTGTAATAACATTCTGGAAACACAACAAACATTACCAGGACTTTTATACTTCGGGACAAGATTACAATAACAAATAAGTACCCCCATGAGATTCCTGAAAGACCTTTTTATTCTTCTTGCAATGCAACAGATGTCGTGCATATTTCTTCACTACTATCTGATTTTTGTTACAACTGACTTTTTAAAAACGGTAAGGAGAACATATTTCTAGGCAATGTATATTTCTATCATTCTATGATTCTATTGGAAAACTAGTGGTGCTGTAGCAGTACATACTCAATCACGTTATTTGCAAAGGTTATACAAAATCATAATTGCTACATGAACCTGCGAAAGTGATTCCAGACTGCATTTTTCGCCGCACTGGGATCTTGAACTCAGGTCCTTAAGAGTGAACACGCCAGTCACGCTACCCCTATATCATTAGACTTGAACTGATGACGCTGACTATTTTCCAACCAAAGGATGTAACAAAATGATGGCGAATAATCGTTCATTCTATTAGCCTAATTTTAAGATATTAATTAATAATATGTTTAATAGCATAAACCCTAAATTTTAATAATTTATTGTTTATACTCTAAAATTTATTAATTAAAAATACTGTTTCCAATTTTAAATGGGTTAATAATGGCCTAGCCATAAACACGTCAAGAGCCCATATTTTATTTAGAGCAAAATCATGCAATTTTGTTGAGAAGAGAGCTCAAAATTCTTATTAAACGAAAGCCTTTAGTGTTTAAAATACATAGATTTTTCTAATTCCTTCCCATGCAATATAAAAAACACGGACACAGTAAAGTCAAATGTCAGGTGATGCCAATTATGATACCCAAATGTTCGTGTTGCACTTTATGCCGGAATTGGAATCAGTTTCTATTCACTGCCTTTCCAGAGTTGAGAGTCGGTTTTTATTCATACTAGCTGACCCGGCGAACTCTGTTCCGCCTTAACAGCCGGTCCCATCTTTTTCTCGCGTCGCACTCACTGTGAGAAATTGTACTATCCTTGTTGCACTGCGTACGTGCAAAAACGTGCGTTCTCACACAGGAACGCTGTCGAACGGGATAAACAGTATCCTATGTCCGTCTCCTGGCTCTATGCTTCCTGCTCACCAAATCGGTACAGCCGTTCTTGAGTTATAAATAGCGTAACTAACACGACTATATATAGATATAACGGCGAACGAAAGGCGGCTAGCATTATCGCCTTCTGTTATCAGTGCAGCGTTACAACAATGGGTTACAACAGGCAACATGCGAAATCACGCTGAAACGTGCGAAAACGTGCAAAAACGTGCGTTATCACACAGAAACGCTGTCGAACGGGATAAACAGTATCCTATGTCCGTCTCCTGGCTCTAAGCTTCCTGCTCACCAAATCGGTACAGCCGTTATTGAGTTATAAATAATGTAACTAACACGACTTTCTTCTTATATATATATATATATATATATATATATATATATATATATATATATATATATATATATATATATATATTACAGATACGGTGCAGAACGTCAAATAACCCTTTGTGCGAAGTTTGTAACAAGTAATAATTCACTATTGCAATTAAATAAAGAATACTTTTTATTTAAATAAATAAAAAGTTAATTTGAACGCAAAAAGTTACTGTTGATATTATGAAGGATTACTAAAGCCATCCTCACAATGTATGGAAGCAAACAACTATTCTGAAAAGGCAACACTCTTAACACTCTTCATTTGAACATGTTGCAGCGACCACTGCTTTTCGTTTAGTCCCCAGCGGCCGCCTTTTGAAGATTCGTGGTGCGGGGCCAGCCGGAGGGCCCTCGCGACCCTGTGGGGCCATTTCACGCCGTTCCGGCCCTCCCCCCCGCGCTTTGCGTCTGTCTCCTCGGCCATTACCCGCTCCACCCATCACCCAGCCCCGCTCACAGCCCGGCTGTCCACGCTAAGCCCCCGCTCGCGTCACTCCGTCCCCGCCCCTCCTCCTCCCTCCCTTCCAGTCCCCTTCGGTCGGCCCGCGTGGCGCGCGCCGTCCGTAGCCGGCGGCGCGCCGTTAGGGACCACCCTCCGATGCGCCGCCAGATATAATTGATAACGCCGTGCAGTTGACGGCTAATCGAAACCACAGCCCCCGCTCGGCCCGTCGCCCCCGCCACCCCGCACCGTCGCCCCTGCCGCCCCCGCATCCGCCCTCACCGCTGCTGTCCCCTGCCGCCCCTGACGCTGCCCCCGCCGCCCCCCCGGCGCCCCCGGCGCCCAGCCACCCCCGCCTCCCCCGCCGCCCCCGCCGCCCCCGCCGCCCCCGCCGCCCCCGCCGCCCCCGCCGCCCCCGCTGCCCCCGCCGCCCCCGCCGCCCCCGCCGCCCCCGCCGGCCCCGCCGCCGCCACCTCCGCCGCCGCCACCCCCGCCGCCACCCTCGCCGCCGCCACCCCCGCGCCGCCACCCTCGCCGCCACCACCCTCACCGCCGCCACCCCCACCGCCGCCACCCCCGCCGCCGCTGCCCCTGCCGGCGAAGCCACCGCTTCTGCCCCGCCGTCCCCGCTGCCGACCCCCGCCGCCGCCGCCCGCACCGCCGTCGGCGTCCGGCGGCCGCGCCCTCTTCGCGCGCGAGTGGCGCCGGCAGCCGAGATATGTGGCGGCGGCGGCGGCGGCGGAATTACTAATGACCTCTCCAGCAGCCGCATCAGCCGCAGCCTCAGCCGCCGGAGAGCGAGATGAACACTTAGCCAGGCGCCATCTTCGGGCGCGCCACGTACGCAAATCTGACACTTTCTCATTTGTACTGCGCTGCCGCGTCCAAATCGACGCTGGCCAAGATCTCGCAAACAAACAGGAAGCAGAGTGGGAGGTTTGAACCAATCTTTGTTATTTTGAGTGCCACACTTTATTTTGGGGGTTACTTTAATAAGCAGACAGTCAATCTCATATGTAGTTTCCAAATTCAGGATTTCTATTAAATGTCAGTTCAATAAATTTCCTAACATGCATATTTGCCCCTCAGTTTGAAATTGTTTTAGTGAACTGAGAGTTTTGCAAAGATGTAAAATGTAAATTAAAATTTATTGGATATATATTTATATAAATATATAATATATTTATTAGTTGTCTGCATACTATAATACAATAGAAACCATAGGAATATACGGAACACAGAAAGTAACTGGAGTCTTATATTAGGAAGAATAAATAATTAAAATTAAATAAATACATAATAACCTAATAACCTGAAATAGTCAATTGGATAAAAACAAAATAATAAAACATTCTGTTAAAATGAGGACGCACGATAATATTTACGAGCATGGTTACTCTTCGATATTGCACTTCATCCTTCTCATCACCTCACATAAGATTACTTTTAACAAATAAACACTCACTAAAAAAGAAAAAGGCTATCTCATTTAACAAAATTAACGTTAAGATTTACAAATAATACCTGAATACGACGTTGATGTTATACTGTTGAGATAGAAACAAAGTAATCATCGTAAAAGGCATCTGAAATCGTGTTCTGACAAGTGTCACGCTTTGGGCGGAGAAAGTAGTAATCCAATCCATTACGACAGGCATATAATTCTTTGCCCCCGCATCTTAGAACACATTTCTCCTGTAGGAAAAACGATCGCCATTTCTCCTCAAGAAAATTCAATCGCTTAACTAGAACAATGATGCCTACCTGTAATCGTACCGGATCATGTAACATGTTTGAGCGTTTTTCATACGATTGTTGTCCGTCGTGATGTACGTCATGATGAATGAATTGCAAAACTTTTCCTACGATTTCCTTCGTTTTTACTCCAGAAAAGTGTCTATAACGGGTGATTGAGGTCCAAGGGCGAAGTTCATTTTTAGATGATAATAATAAATTAAATCTCGAAGTACTGTTGTTCGTATAAATGCCTCTACTTTTTTATCGGCATCCCTTTAAGTTCAGATAGAAAAATTCCACTTTTACCGAGAACTATGTACTTTGTAGGCTGTTCGATGCGTCGTCCTTTTAGGAGTATGACCTCGTACAAACACAGTCACAATCACAGTCTCGCAGTCACTGTCACAGTCACAGTCACAGCCACAGCCACTCAATCACAATAACAATCAGTAACAGTCGCCATCAACATCACCGTCGGAAATCGATCGACCTTTCGGACTACGAATGTTTCAGTTAGGGACTACACACGCTGTCGTACCTGCTATGACCATTACCCTCACCGCTTAAAGCAAGTGCTGTGAATGCTGTGAATTGCCGTACTGTTACAAATTATAGCAAGGTTTTTAGTGATTGAACGATTTGTAGTAATGATGAGAATGATAATAATGACTATGTTAAATAGGTGAATAAAGATGGTCTAATGTACACGGAAGCTCAGAAAGCGGAAGAATACTCCAAGCTCATTACCCCATCGTACGATTAACATTCTCCCCGCCCTCCCAGAGGTGGGATTTTGGACCATTTCCAACTTTTTTCCCCGGTGCGAGGGGGCGAAACTCAAGGAGTTTCGCTCGCATACTCAGATCCTCACCCCCACCCCGGTTGACCGTCCGGGACCGCCCCCTGGCCTCTTGATGTGTCCGGTCCAGGACGTGCAGCGTTTTACAGATTGATAAATGAATAAATTGCTAAAAAATTCCTCGAAAAATGATGTGATCTCGGAAGCAGAGAGGGGCCAAGCCGCTTAGGCTTAAAGCGGAAGGATCTTCGCTTATATTAATATGTGATGGAAAACGCGTCAGTTGGGGTCAGTTTTGCCGTCTGAATAAAAAAACAAAATGATAAGCATTTCCATTTATATTCATAGAAATGAAAAAAGTTTAATTTGATACTTATAATTCCTAATTAGTAAAATTGATTAGCGTGTTATTACGTATGTGACTTAATTTGCCAATGTCACGGGAGTGCGCACTTGCCGTCAAAACCAGCGATTTTGAGAGCATTGAAAATACTGTGATAAATTGTAAACAAATTATGTTCACGATTTACACGTTCTACCAAATATTTTCTTTCTTGGTCAATAAATACCAATTTGAATGACATTTGTATTTTTATCAAATTAAATAACAGTAACTGAATCATAGATCGTGCTATCACACTTAAATGGTTTAGTAGAATGCGAATTTCTCCCAATAAAAAACGAGGTATCATATTTTTATGAACATTCACTTACTTCCTAGTTCTTTTTCTCCACCTTCTCTTTCACTTTTCCGTTCTCTTATTTCAATCTAGTCCTAATCTCTCAGGATAATTTATGAATTAAATAATAAACAGAAAACTGTCTTTCTCACAACCTCTGAAAACGGTCAACGCATAAATGTACAATGCGCAAGTGGTGAAAATAAATTAAAAATACAAAAATATATTTCATTTAAGTTTTAAAAGCATTTCGTCATCATGAATTTTCATTTACTCAAATGTTCATTTTCCACATTTCATGTTCATCTAAAGAACGCCAGTCCAGTCGCTTGTCTTGATAATTTTCGCTGACAACCTTCATCTAAGAATTCGCGAGAAAACTACTCTTCGCAAGTCAAACTTCTTCGTTGTTTCTGTTCCTTGCAGACGAGCACATGAAAGCAAGATTTAATAACTAAAGCACTAGACATTTTGCATACTTAGTGTTTGCTGCGTTGGGAGTGTTAAAATTTTTAATTATTCTTATGTCTCCAAGCCTTGAAATGGCGAGAAATATTCGAAAGTTGGACAAAATTATTTTGATGCTGTTTTGCAGGAAGCGCTCAGAAGGAAATGCAGAGAAAAGATACAAATTATAAGAATGGAAGATGTAATTTAACCTTTGTTTTTTGAGTTGAAAAAAAGAAGTTAGAACTCCTTATAAAACCATTTTCACTTAGAGTACGTCGAATGTTCCAAGAAATCGGTAAAGTTTGACACCCTATTTTTTGTCTTGTGAAAATTCGTGGGAAAAACAGTTTGTGTATGTAAAAAATGGGTCTGCTTTTAGCCATAATGGAAAAGTGACTATTTGAGCATGAACATTTGCTAGAACTGTAGGTTTAGGAAATAGCTTTCCTACAAACTATTCATTTGGATTGACAGCTAATCACTTCTTAATTAATACAAGATGATGAAAGAGGCGACCCGTGGTTAGTGTTAACTTTCACCTCGGTATACTGGGATTGAAATCTTGATCGAATCATTTGGAATTTGTGATGAACATAGTGGGTTTGCGTCAGGTTTTTTCGGGGTTCTCCCATTGTCCCTGACTCACATTCCACCACTGCACCATCATCATTCAAATCACATCATTGTCCACTCAATTGTCATTGTCACTATCATCATCCACTCAATTACTACCACGACCGAAAACACGAGGAGCTGAGGACGACACAAAAGAGTCCAAGGTGAAAACGAATAATCAACCCTTCAAAGTTTAAGGGAACAGTGGCATCTTCAGTGGCGTCAGTCATTTCTCAAATCTTCATCTGTGCATGTCAAGAAAGACTGCACGTTGAACTGCTTTTGGATTGCGTCTTCAGGTGGAATTCCCCTCAGTGAATTCAATTGAACCGTTACTTGCTTCATAATTCATAGCGCGTTCATTCACGCGTCCACAAATGTTATTGGCAGCCATTGGTATAAATATCACAATGATTTTTCCGTCTTAAATTATTTAATAACCCGCCTACGCTGGGCGCAGAGAAACGTAACGAACTCGCCTCAGTCTCCTGTGGAAACCTCCAGCGGCGCTGTTTGGCCGTCACTGAATCCCTTGTTTCAAGAGCAGCGGCGTTGGAGGTGCCCATCGCCTCGAGCAGCTATGGGCGCTGCATTATTTACTCGCGCACTCTCCCGCCACGCCCCTTTCTCCGCCCCGCCTGCACAGCCAGACACTGCTCCTGTTCTCGGCCTGTCCCCGGAACCCCTTCCTTTTCTCCTCTTCCCGTCTCCTTCTCTTTCCCACTCCCCATCCCAGACAACTGGACCATCTACACGCCCTGCCCGTCCCCCTCACTACTCACGTTCGTTCAGGTCCACCATCCCCTTCTCCTTCCCAATTCCATCCTAGACCCCGCTCCCCACCCAGTCCCCGCTCCCCGCACAAAACTCTCCACATTTTAGTCACCGCTCCGTCCGTCAACGTCACTGCCTCCGTCACAGTCGCCGTAGCTCCTCACAGTCTACTTTCTCTTCCAAACTCCGTTCCATCCTTAGCAACCCGTCCCTCTCCCACTATATGTTCCCCGGCTAATTCTCGACCCCTCAAAGTCTCCGTCTCCCGACCAGTTGCTGCTCTCTTCCAGACCTCGTCTACTCCCGATCACGGCTCCCCCTTAGACTCCCCCCCCCCAGTTCCTGCTTCGGTCCCATCCCTCTTCTGTCTAGACAAGAGAGAAAAAGGAAATGATAACAATGATAAAAATATCTGGCTGCGATAAATCAGCGACAACGTCTCTGCAGCATTGATCACCTGGAGGTCCCAGGCTCCCAATCCCATTTTCGATTAGTTACATAGCAGGGTCAAATTTAACCACTTGAGGAGAATACCAGCGGTCGTCCGCTCGTATCAGGAGTTTTACTTGGTTTCTCGAAACAAAAGACGAATGTCAGAGCAGCTACATAAAAACAAGGCACGAACCGCGCGCGATCTTGCTCACCTTACTCATCCTCTCCCCTCACCTTACACACACACACACACACACACACACACACACACACACACACACACACTTGCATGAACTACACTACCCCACCTGTCGGGGAGAACAATCAGGAGATTAGGTCTTGTTCCAGCTTGAACGGTGTTTTGTCGGCGGTGGATATCGGGTTCCAGCGAGATAGGACCACCGCCACCTCTCGTGATGCAACAAGCGATTTATTTATTCATTTATGTAATGTTAAAAACAGTTAAAAACTATGTGACGTACTATGGGGATAATTAACACTAAACAAATAATTTCGCAATACACTGAGAACCAATTAAAAAGAAATACTTGTATTTCTCATTGAACAAAATATCCAAAACTACAAACAAAGTGTTCTCATATCTGGATTTCAAGCTTCCGATCGTCGTATAGTCCAATGGATAGAACTTCGTTATTTAGTTTATAAAATGGTATAGTATTCGTCCGCCATATTTTTTCTGATCTCCTTTACTATCCCGTTCTTTCTCTTTTGCTTACTCCCAGCGTCAAGGTCCCGACCCTTCTTCTCTCCGACTCTGTCTCTCCCAGCCGACTCCCTACCGCGACTGCCCATCTCCCTTACCTGACTACCCACGTTCGCTCATTTCCCCACAGCAAGCCTTCTACTGTTCCGACAGTCCGCTTTCTGCTCTCATCGCCACCACCTCCCACAGTTGCTTACAACTAGCTCGTCAGCGTCAACTGAAGGCTTTCCTCAACCACCTTACGCTCCATCATCTTCCAAGGCCATCACTTATCCGTAACTCTCGTCCCAATGCATCCCATCTCATAACTGCCAGTTACTGCCCACCCCGCCAGATCCCTACCCTTTCTCCATTCCATTACCGCACTCCCCTGCCTACCTCCCATCCCTTTCCTCAACCCGTCCCCGTTCAAGTCCCGTCTCCATCCTCGTTCCGTTCCCGCCAACGTGCCGTCCCCGCCCACGACCCGTCCCCGCGCACGAACCTTCCCCTCCCACGAACCGACCCCGCCCACGACCCGTCCCAACCCACGACCCGTCACCGCCCACGACCCGTCCCCGTCCCCGCCCACGACCCGTCCCCGCCCACGACCGTCCCCGCCCACGACCCGTCCCCGCCCACGACCCGTCCCTACCCACGACCCGTCCCCGCCCACGACGTATGTCTCCCTATTCCCGCCTCGGCCATCCAATTCCGGCGCCTCCCTATCCCGACCACCCTCCATCCTCCTCACCCACACGTCCTGTCTCCGTCCCGCCCCAACTCCACCCACCCTCCACTCCCCCACCACCTCTTCACCGTCTCCCCCTCACCCCGTTCCCACATGTTCGCTCCTCTCTCCATCCGCCATCCACCGCCTTCCCCTCGCTAGCATCAATGCCGCGTCTATCACCCATCCCCCATTCCGCCGCGCCGCTGCAGCCGCCGCTGTCGCTCCGCGCGGCCCGCGTATTTCGCCGCTATTGTTCCGTCCTCCCATTCTATTTTTCGCGTACGAGCTCCGTTGCGCCGCTCCACCTCCGCGCTCGGCCGACGGCGGCGGCGGAGGCGGCGCGCATCCCCCGGCGCTCGGGGAGAGGGGCGGGGCAGGCAGGGGGCGTCCCGGGAGAGCAGCTCTTCCATTCCGAGAGATGGCGTGTGAATGTTGGAGATGGACACCGGCGTTTGTTGTTTGTTTGCGCGCGGCCTTTGTTTCGAGCGGCGGCGAGGGTGTGAGGGTGATGTGAAACGCGGCATTCAGCGAAGACGCTTCATTTCGGGGATTTTGAGTGTCTTATAATCTCTCATTCTTCTTGCAGGATCCCCCCCCCCCTTACGGGGAAGCGCAGATCTCGCAACTTAGCTCGCAACTGTTTGTAAACAAAGGCTGCGGCCGGTGAGATATTCTTTAGTCGAAATCAGAATCTGCCAGATCCCCTGCACCTATTGTACGAACTTTTAAATTTTAGATAATCTTTTCGAATGACGATACAGCTTGTTTTGGTGATCTCTGTTGGTCCCTTATCGTCCAATCTAAAACAAACTGTGAACTTGAAATGATAAAATAATGTATTTTTATAGTTTAGACTTTGTAGGCCGATCATACAGGATTTCCAGTTCCCTGACATCCAATGAACAAATATGGAAAGGTAGTATTTTTTTAGATCAATAAATATCGCATCAAATGCTGTAGAAGATTACAGTGTTTATTGCTAAAACTGCATTCTTAAGAAACTAAAACGTAGATTGATGGTTTTGCGACGTAAGCTACTCCATCAAATGGAAAATTAGACTCAAAGAGATTCGCTTGTGAATTTAGAAGGGCAATATTTCAGCATCCTTATATTTAGTGCACAAAAGCGATTGACACATCAATCTGAAAGGAAACAATTCATTTATCTTTGCCTAGTCACAATACCACATTGTCAATGTCATATGCCCTCGCACGTAAAAGTCGGTTTCTGAAGGCGTGGTCTTGAAGAAGTGCATTGTGGCAGCGTAACTAAAATATAGCAGTATGTAATTAATAAATAATGAAAAATACACTGGGAAAACGACATAATTACAAGTAACATCTTACATTTCTGACATTCCTTGAAGACAAATTCCATGTACTGCCCCTAGTGGATCGTAACCTGGTGGAAAATTTTTGCAAGGAGGAAGAGTTGAAGGGCCAGTTCTCGACAAACATGAGTACTCATTTCCGTCTCCTGATGATTTCTCGAACCTTGCTGCAAAGGCGATGTGATCTCGCATATGTAAGCATCAGTTCCACGTTCGAGCAGCAGCTTCTGCGCAGCGCAGCGGCCCAGAGGCGTCGCCTCCAGCCGAAACCCCGTGGACCGCACGCGCTGAGCATATTCGGCACAAACTCGATAAACCTAATAATTTCGGATGGTGGTTCGTTGCTTACGTAATTATTGCATGTGCTGCTCTGCATATTGAACGATAATAGCGTAGCCGTATCTGAAGTAGTTATCATGCAATACCTGTAGTGAATCGAAGTAGATGTACATGGTTCACAGCTCAGTAAACAATCTTCCATTAGGAAGCGACTGCAAATCGACTTATCGTTTCGAGAGAATTTTTAATTATAAAACGAAAGGCAGATTCAAAAAATAATATCCACAAAACGACATCAGAGATAAAGCCCTGGAAATGCAAACACGGGAACGCAAATACAAATTGTAGTGTAGATTGGCGTTAAGTGTACACAATTTCCTAGTGAGTTTTAGGAAGCCATATTGGATTTCTTTGCAAAGTGATTATTACTTAATCAACAGTCTACATATTCTCGAAGAACAATATTCACATCTATAATAATTTTTTTACAAAGTTTACAGACCCATACAGAAAAGATTGCGTTTTATTTCGAATGAATGAAGCATCCAAGTTCAGCCTAGAGTTATAAACAAAGTGAGTTTGCATGTAAGTTTTACATTTATGAGAATTTTAGAAAATGAATTGTAATGTGAATTATATTAAGTAATAATTACCTTATCTATTCCTTGACTTGTACAGAAGATTTCCAAAGTGAACGGTATTTTGTTTATGTTTTAGGCATTTCATCATTTCCAATAAGCGAGTAGTTTCAAGATTGAGGTGGAAATTTAAAAATAATGCATTAGGAGTGTTGAGTACTTTATAGTAATTATTATAACTTAAACTTATCCCAGATCAATACAACACGAAAATAATAAAAAAATCAATGAAAGTAAATCATAATCAAAAGTCAGAAATGGCGCATTAAAACCATTGAAAAATATTGAACTAAAATGTCTGAAAATAAACAAAAATAAAAAATAAAATAAAATACTAAAAGTAAATTAAATATATTTTATTTACGCTTTGATTTAAAAAAAAGTGGAAGCACAACAATCTTCAAAACATAATAATGCCTCTTGATCATTTCAACATCTTCAGAGAGAAATTAAAACTCTTTCGCTGCATGATCCTTTCCCTTTAAGACGGACCCATTCTTTCTGGACTTTTCCGCACTCAATCTTTCAGCTCTCGTTCATTGCCCTTCTGTTTTATTGTTTCTAAATATTTCACTTGCGCAGAAAGGTTTTTACTTCTCTCGCTGTCCTTTTCTCCCAACCCCTTTCTGTTTTCGGCCAAGCAAGGTGAGCCCTACCGTCCCTTTCACTTACGCAATGCACTCAGCCTCTGCGACCATTTCCTGAAAAGCATGCAGCGCCTAAATACCGTTAGAAAATACCGTTTGCAGGAGAAAAAACTTTCCCTGAATTCGAAGAGCCGAGATGTTAAGCTTATGTTCATTAGGAGTTGCACCGCGCCTGCGGGGCCCGATGACATTTTTCAAACAAAACTTTACGGACCGCTCTCATTAAAAGGGGCTTTCCAGATTAGTAGGCGCGCGCGGCCGGGCTGCGGCGGGGTGGGAGGAGCGAGGGGAAACAAGGTAGGAAGAGGGGCGCCCTCGGCCACAGGTCGTTGTGGCCCAGCAACGCCCCCTCTCGCTTGCTCCCACCCACAATCTCCCGCTTGCTCCTGCCCCTCCCCACTTACTCCCAGCCACTAACTCCCGCCTCCTCCCACCCATCTCTGCTTGCTTCCACCTGTTTCAGCTAACTCCCATCCGTTCTCACTTCCTCCCACACACAATCTCCCGCTTGCCCCCTCCCACAATCTCCCGCTTGCTCCTGCCCGTCCCCACTTACTCCCAGCCACAAACTCCCGTCTCCTCCCACCCGTCTTCGTTTGCTTCCACCTGTTTCAGCTAACTTCCACCCGTTCTCGCTTCCTCCCACACACAAACTCCCGCTTGCTCCCACCCACAAATCCCCATTTGCTCCCATCCGTCTCCGCTTGCTCCCACCTGTTACAGCTTACACCCACCCGTTCCAACTTGCTCCCACCAGTTCCCGCCCGCTCCAGCACCGTCTGCCCCCAACCGCCTCATCTATCACTCGCTGCCGGTCTGCTATTCCGTTCCCACCCCACAAGACAGCCCTCTCCATTGCTACTGTTACCCAACCACAACCGCCCCACGGCTTTTACGCCACTTCCCAACTACAACGAAATCTCCATTCTTAAGCGAATAATATCATTATCAAACAGCATAATCAATTACGAATCAATAAAGTAATAAATATGCTTTTGGAATCTTTCGATATAATATACAATTTATAAATTTTTGTTACCAACACTGACAAATGCCATTGCAAAGGCAACGCTTTTACGTAAAATGTTTTTGTTTGTTTGTAAATTGTATACTTTACCTCATTAGACACATACAGTTTTTACTGTTCTTTGACTTAAATTGATTTGATTCATTTTCATCAAACGTAAATGAAAGCCAAAGCACTTATAATAAATCAGTATTTTCTTATAGAGCTATCTTTAAAAACAAAATAAAAAACAGTTTATTCCATAATATAATTCTAAATTAAAATCTTTCTAACATGTATTTCTGGACACCTTTTCCTATTGAGGTTGATTGAAACATTCTTTAAAGCTACATTTTAAAAAGTCAACTAGTGATACTTCTCATAATTTTCTTCTCATCATCTTTGCCCGCTCCTGAATGAAATGTTTTGGTAGAATACGAGAAAAATGAGGAAATTTCAAATTCAGTATTCGGAACACTACTCCACGTTATTTTTAAATACATTATATTTAATAGTGTTGTAATGATAGTAGTGTAATGGTTCATTCTCGTTTGGAACCAATTTCAATCTAATTCAGTATTACAGCAAACCTAGTTCTTATGAAAGCTTTTATATTTTTTAAATTCACTCTTCAGAGTTCTTTTTCCAACAATTTCCATAGAGCAAATGTGCCTCTCAAGCTGGTTATTTTGTTTAAAAAAAGTAAGCTGTTCTTCAAGAAGTAATTTAACTGACAGAATGTCTCAAAGTAAAATTATTAAGGGTAATATATTTACAATTTTAACGACTTTGAAGTTGGGGTTTATCACGAAATTGAGTTAATGTTACTGACAAATCCGAACATCCACGTGCGTATACCAGGCAATATTAAAAAGGATTGATTAGTGTCAACTAGGCGCGTCAACTGGTATGATCGTTTGTCCCGTAAAAGTAGTTCATGTTTTATCAAGAAAGATGGTGGCTATCTTCCTCGGGGATGGTGAGATCCGGCTCCGACCTACGCGAGATCTTGCTGGGTTTTCCCCTACCCGGTATCCCCCTCCATATGGGCACCGCGCTAGCCGGGACAAACTCCCCACAGATCTCCCAACATATGTGGTAGTGTAGTGCATATGAGTGTAAGTGTATGTAAGTAAGGGGTGAGCATAGGTTAAGGAAGAGAAAAGAAAGGTCGCGCGCGGTCCCTGGCCCGTTTGCTAGTGTACTGCTCCGGCATTCGTCTGCTGTTGATCAGAGAAAGCACAGAAAACTACCGATTAGAGCAGCTAGAATTCTCCTCCAGGCAGCATCTGAATTCGACCTAGCTATCTAGACAGTAATCCTGCCACCATGAGGACTCAAACCCTAGGATCTCTCGGTCAAAGGCGCTGCAGTGGCATCAATGGACGCCCTGAGCCACCTAAGCCGGTAATATCGAAAGAGGTATAGGAGCTTGGGGCGCAGCCGGTATGACGAGGCCGCGCCGCAACAGGTATTTATTCGGTGCGGCGTAAACTCTCCTTTGCGGCCGGGAGCGCGCCGCTCCCTGGGGCCCTGCTGGCGATGACACACGCCGCGGCAGCCGGCCCCATTCTTCTGCGGCCGCCCACTCGCGCGCCTTCCCGGAAGAGGGCGCTTTGCTCTTCCCCTCCCGGCCACGCCCCCCGCCCCGCCCCCGCCCCCGCCCCGACCCGCCCGCGCCCCCGCCCCGCCCCCGCGCCCGCCCCCGCGCCCGCACCCCGCGCCGCCCCCGCGCCGCCCCCCCGCGCCGCCCTGCACCGCCCCCGCACCACCCCGCCCCTCCCCGCCCCCCGCCCCGCCCCGCCCCGCCCCCGTCCCGCCCCGCCCCGCCGCAGCCACGGAAGCGGTAATGGAATTCGGCCCCAGGCCCGGCAACCTTGCTTCGCATTTTCTTTTGCTCTTTACGTTGCCTTGCTTATTGTTTCACATTTTCGTACCTTACTTGCTTTTTTAAATTTTTGTAGCCTTCTTTGTTGTATTTTTTTCGCTGATTCTTTATGTTTACAACATTAAAATTTTTCATATTAACGCTAATGATATAATAGTCTTTTGTGAAATGGCGATGTAAAAGATGAGATAAACACACGAGTGCAAAGTGATATTTTGAAACGATGTACGTGTAGGTATTTTAAACTTGATACGAGGGAATTAATACTAATTAGATCAAGTTTCATACATTACTTTTTTAATGTCTAATGAAAGCTATTATGAGTTAAAACTTTCATATTGAATCGTTTCATCGCAGCTGGCAGTGTTCAGCCAACGCCATCTAGGTCTCCAAGGCGGAATTGATTAAGAATAGGCACAATTCGACTTCAAAGGAGTCGTGTACAAGTCGTGTTAGGATTTAATTTATTAGACATGTCATTAAAATTCATTATCTGTTCTTATTTTTTATCGGCTCAATAAATTATACATCGCCTTAATGATTTAGATTGTCTTCTAAGTTTTGGAAAGGGGGGGCACGTGCGATTTACTATCCCCCCCCACCGAGTTGTCTCCACACAGTAATATGCACAGTCCAACGAAACATTTAATAGAATTATCAATGATTGATTACGTAGTAACTATTAACTTCTCTGTGATAGTCAACACGTTTACTACAATACAGCTGTATAATGACTATAATGACTAGCATTCAACAACGAGCTACAGCTATCTAATACAATAATTATAAAAAGGGTGAAGTAGTGAAAGTAAAATACTTGTAAAGATAAGCTCGTCTTTGTTTCGTCAACACCATCCTCTTTTACACACATTACTTCTAATAATTGCTTTTCTTTTTGACCATTTTACATATACTACCCTTCCCTATTATGTCATTTGTCTTGATTTCCTCATGTATGATATTTTCTTTGATCCATCCTGTTTCAATTACATTTAATCATAATTTATTTATCAATACAATGTAGTTTTCCTTCTGATGTGTGTTTACATCCGCGTGTACGATTCCCGAATTTGCTTCATCGTTTTCAGATACCATTTACTTGAAATTAATTCTTCTACTTTCCGCTTCTCCATTTTTCTTACCATTCGAGGCCATTTTAACACAGTAACTCGTGCTCTGGATCTCGTACTCAGAAACAGATACTTCATTTACCGTTTGCGGAATATTCAAGATGTGTCATTAGGTAAAATACAATATTATTTTATCATTTTGAAGTCAAACAGAAATAGAATATATTCATAATGTTATGTATCCACGCACTCCCTTGACCTGCATCAGTCACTGAACTTCATCAAGACAACCTCTCACATGCAGCTAAGAGTATATAATCGCGATAGGTACCTTTCAAATAAGCATGCTGATCTTTCAGTAATATATTTCTTATGTTTATATGTATTTTACAATTGAATGTACGCAGTATTATATTTGTGGTTTTGATTGAATTGTAGTTTTTTTTACGTGTCGTATCAGAGAGTAATTGTTTAAATGAAACTATACAAATAGCTTCAAATTCATAGTCAGAGTTTTGAAACTAATAGTAAATAATTCTGTTCTCAAGTAAGAGTAAACATTTCTCTAAAACACATCCACAGCAAAATCAATCAAATACTTTATCTCCTAGACCCCTTCATCATCTCTTAATTGCCTCAAACAGCATTTTCATGTCTTAAACGGTACGAAAAGTATTCGGTGTGCAATATTTTAAATATATTGAATCACACGTAGGGAAGGCATATCCTTGTAGGAATGGTCCGTTTATATAAATTGTTTATTTTTCAGTCACAAAATACATGTGGCATGCTAGCGGTTGACGGGCTGGGTGAGGCTCAGAAGCACCTGGACGTCGCATCTATTCTCCTTCCCCCACATTCATATCGCTTTTAAGTTAATATACATATCTTTGAGGGAACTCATATGAGGTGTTTACATTTTTTCCCTCTCCGATGGTCGGCGAATCATGGGACTATATATTTCCTGGGTGTACATTTTATTTTGCTTTGCAAATAAGTTTTAATATGAAGCGTGAAACAGCAAGAAAAGTGCACAAATTAATATTTGAAAAGAATAAACTAATCTACTATGTACAAAATTAAGATAATGGAATGATAAGAGATAATACTAGAGGCAATGCTAGCCAGAAGGCATATTTACATTTAACTAACATAAATATTTGAGTAATACTGGCCTTCCGGCACATTTACATTTACAAGTCGTACATGAGTGAAAATAACATAAAATGAGAATTTATGAAATGAATAAAATGATTAAGGTAGCGTGGAATTCTCTGTTGTTACAAGGTCTAAGTTGGGTTCTGGGTCTGGATCGCAGGCTTCCCTGTATAAGGTTACGGCTGCAGCGAAGAAGGGCCAACGGAAGGGTCCGAGAGGGGTGCGTTGATCGGCCGAAGGGGTGAGTCGACAGAGCTTTGGCCTGGTTGATTGCAAAGCAGCAACGCAGAACCAATTAAGGGATTGGACGGATCCCGCCAGTTTCAGATGACAGATTGATTGATTGATTGATTGATTTTTTCGTCAACTGCTTGGGCGCGTCAACTGCTTTGGTCGTTAGTCCCGTAAGTGTAGTGCATGTGTTTTCCTCAATAGGTGGCGACGATACCCCCCGTGGATAGCGAGATCCGGCGCCGACCTACCGCCGGCTAGCGGGGTTTCCCCCTAACCAGGACTCTCCCGTCAGCGGGGCACCGCCCCAGCCAGGACAAGCTCTAAGCTCCCGACCGGTCTCCCGGAATATGTGGTAGTGAAGTGGATGTTAGTGTAAGTGTGTGTGTGTGTGTGTGTGTGTAAGGGGAGAGAATACGACACGGAAGAGGAAGGAAAGATAGCGGGACCGTGGCCCGTTGTTAAGATACTGCTCCGACATTCTCCTGGTGTTGATCAGAGAAACCACGAAAAACTATCGATCAGAGCAGCCGGCCGTTAGAATTCTCCTCGAGACAGCGACTGAATTCGACGTATCTGAAAAGCTAGTGTCCAAAATCCTACCGCCGTCAGGACTCGAACCTAGGACCTCCCGGCCAGAGGCGCTGCAGTGACATCAGTTGATGCACTGAGCTACCGCTCCCGTTTTCAGATGACGGTGTGCCGCCGCCCCAGAGCGAGTGAATACCACTCCTACCTGCGCTACTTCGCTCCAGCCCCCCTCCGACTTTACCCGATAAAGAATAAGTATAATTTGATAAGTGCCTAACTTCGGGCTGTGCAGGTAGGACGCGAGAACACACAGCGTGAGAATCGCCGACAAGGGAGGCCAGCTAACCAATGAATGTGTCGACAAAGCCTTGACCAGGAAGTTCGCATGGCAGGTGACCAGAACCGATTAGGGGGTGAGGCAGCACCCGTCAGTTTCAGATGACGGAAAACCGCTGCCCCCGGGCGAGCCGACTCGTCCACTCATTGGTGTTCGCTGTGACCGCCGTCAGACCCCCACCCCACCCCACCATGCACCCTGCGCCCATCCCACAGGAGTCTAACTGGATGGGGAAGTCAATGGTATAAGGACAAACTAGCCTAGCCTACCTCTTAGCCGGTCCGCTGGGAGTGGTTCCCCCGGCCCGTTACCATCGCTTGGGCTATGGACTCGAGTAGGATCTACTTTCTGACAAAACCACTGCAAATTTACATCCGTGACATGGAATTACCTGCGTGTAAAGTGTGTTTGTACTTAACTATACCGCAGGCTAAATTTTCAAGAAGTGTGAAGGAGTGTTCATGTTGTATCGTACGAGAAAGAATGTCAGTGTCTGCGTGTAGATGTCGACCAATGTACGATTCGATTAGCCTCCGCCACGAGGCCTATTAGGATGGTTCGTTTAGCAAATATTGCGTCATCAGAAAGTTTGTGAAACGTTTGTTTCTCTGTAAAAAGTGCAATGTCACATCCTAAAACTTCTCAGAACGGCCATGCCATTTCCTAGGCGCATGATATGGAATAAATAATAAGTTTTAAATAGGAATATGTATGTATATGTATATGTGAAAAATATTAGCATGAAAGTTGTATATCCTTAAATTAGTTAAATGTCTGTCACACAAAAACTTTTGAATTACTGAAAATTTGCTGTCAAATTTCAAGACCGTTTTTGAGAAGCCGAGAAAAGAAACAAGGGGTTTTCAATCCCCAAATGTAATCTAAATTTTCTCTTTACCCGAAAATTTATTACTTAAAACCATGCAACCCGCATCCAGAACGCAAAATTGTTGCCGGGCGATGCAAGACAAAGTGTGTGAGACGGGCAAGCTGGGCGAGCCATGCGGGCGGGGCGGTTTCAATGGGCCGGGTGGTAAATAAATATCCGGGCAACGACGGGTAATCATTAAGCAAATCATAAAAATAGAATCCGAAAATAAAAAGCTTCAGCAAAGTGCGACACGCGAGGGGCCGACGCAAAGAGGTTATCAGCCTCACGCGCCATTGGTCACGCGCTGCTCTACCCCCCTCCCCATCCGCGTGGCATCCCTTACGCACTGCTGGACAATAAGGGGTCTGTGGGCCCGCTCAATACGCACCCTGCGTTTGAAACTCCCATGGAACCCATCATCTCTCATTCGATCTCTGTTTTATGGCGGGATTGTAAAGATAAAGATAAATTTATTTTAACCGCAATTGGGTGTAACCCGGTGGCAGTTAATTACATAAAGAAGATAATAAATTTCATGCAAGTAACATAATAATGATAATAATAATGCGAAAATAATAATAATAATAATAATAATAATAATAATAATAATGATAATAATAATAATAATGATAATAATAATAATAATAACAATAATAATATAAAAGCTGATGATTTTTAAAACATTAAATTACATGAAGAAAAATAAAAGAAACGTCTATCATCTAAAGCCGCACTGAGTATTTATACAATTAAGACCGCACTGTACTGTCCTTCACTTCACTTCATTTAACACTAAAACATTTCCTTCATTATTTCCCTGCTCTGCACTGCACGACACCTCACTTTACTGTATAACTTAATATTCTTAGTTAACGCCCTCATAAACTTAGAAATATTCTAAATTAATTTCCTAAACTGTTGAACGCTTCGAGGAAAGGGTTAAAAGTTTTTAGGGTTCAAACGTTTTATTTTTCAATTGATCCAAATTTATGGTGCAAAATGTAAGAGTTAAGTGCAATAGTGAGTGAAAGTTACAGTGTTTCAATTTAACGAAAGATTCATATTAACATTTCACTAGCTAAAATCGTGTGTGAGAAATTTATTTATCCACTTTCATTACCTGAAGTGAAACTTGACGACA
Source organism: Teleogryllus occipitalis (assembly GCA_011170035.1). Lineage (NCBI taxonomy): Eukaryota > Metazoa > Arthropoda > Insecta > Orthoptera > Gryllidae > Teleogryllus > Teleogryllus occipitalis. The sequence continues at coordinate 152,755 of BLKR01001650.1, read as the reverse complement.
TTGAAATCAATTTCGTAATAAGAACAATTAGAACATACTAAGTGTAATAAAATGTCTCATGAAACTAAGTTCCTTAATAATATTAGCAACTAGTTGCATCCGTACGTTGTAGGCAGCAGAATTTGCGAGTTATGTACGATGATACATGCGACAGCAACTTAATTTGAGCTGCAAATTGGCTTTGCGTATGATGTTTACCTTTTATCATATCAGCAAATATCTATGTTTTATATATCATCGAAGGTTTCACGACCGGAGTCAATATTAGTAAATGTTTCCAGGGTGATAGACCGTGGTCCATTTGGGTTGGGAGGCCAAGCGTTTCGCCCCCGGCCGCGATGGACATCTTCAGTGGCAGCAGGTTCTCTGGCAAAGTGTCCGGGACGGCGCGCCGCGGCGCGGCTGGCTGGGTTTTATTGATTCATTTTTTCATGTTTCCGGGCGCGTCAACTACTTCGGTCATTAGTCCCGTTAGTGTAGTGCATGCTTTTCTCGGGAGATGGCGGTGATCTTCCCCCGCTGGATGGCGAGATCCGGCACCGACCTACCGTCGGCTAGTGGGGTTTCCCCCTAACCAGGCCTCTCCCACCAGTGGGGCACCGCCCCAGCCGGGACAAGCTTTAAGCTCCCGACCGGTCTCCCGGAATATGTGATAGTGTAGTGTATGTTAGTGTAAGTGTGTGTGTGTGTGTGTGTAAGAGGAGAGGATAGGACAAGGAAGAGGAAGGACAGATCGCGCGCGGTCCGTGGCCCGTTTGTTAGGGTACTGCTCCGGCATTCGCCTGGTGTTGATCGGAGAAACCACGGAAAACTACCGATCAGAGCAGCCAGCCGCTAGAATTCTCCTCCAGACAACGACTGAATTCGACCTAGCTGAAAAGCTAGTGTCGAAAATCCTACCGCCGTCAGGACTGGAATCTAGGACCTCCCGGTCAGAGGCGCTGCAGTGACATCAGTTGATGCACTGCGGTGCGTAGGCCTCACCGACTTCGTTATGTTGCTCAATAGACATTCAAACTATTTTCACATTTTCTTTTGCGTTAATTACTGGAGCATCAATTGACAAATTCACTGACACCAAAACAATATTTTTATGTAAAATTCCTTTTAAGTTACATTTATTTAATATGAAAATGAATAAAATACTCTGAAAACATTTAAATTACTGAATTTCTTTGTGCTTTATTGGGACTATGAATACGAACATTTTGCAAACGGCAAGTCAAATTTATTAGTACTCTAAATAGTAAGTTTTTGCTCTTGGTATTGCGAGCTTTTGTATTTACTGAGCGTTTGTGCAAAAAATGATACGTGAGTATGAACTAATACAAAAAGCTGTTTATTGCCAAAAATTAGTGGTGAGAAATATATCCATGGGGAGCATCTTCGAAAAAGTGGCATTTAAAGAAATATTTATACGAAAGTAGGTTCTTTGAAATAGGTTCCTTTCTGCAGTATACTATATAATTAAGAGTTGGCGAAGCAAGTGAGAACGCGAGAACAAGTGATTTCGAAAGGCAATGTTGATTGTAAGATGCAAAAAAGACATGTCGAAAAACTGACTAGCGTACTCGAGCTCTCTGCACCAGTTCAACCGAGTTACTTGGATAATTTTAATCAAAAAGACGTCGAATGGCTGTGCAATTGAAGCGGACGTGTGCCGGCGCAGGTGTAAATAGCACAGGGAGCGACGAGTGATAGCATACGCGCAGAGATGTTAGCGGTGTCTGGCTTGTTTAGGAAAACGTAATCGATACACTTGTCGGTCGCTTTGCCTCCCGTCTCCCTCTCCAATTCCCTACCCTGCTCACCTCTCCTCTCTCTCTCCCCCTGTTAGTCGATTGATGCTTGAGCTGCGCAGATGGAACGCTGCCTCCTCCACTTCCTTACACTCTCCTCTCCTCCTCTCTCTACCTCTCTGACCCTGCCTTCCGCTTTCTCTCTTCTCTCCTTTCTTCCCCTCTTGGTAGTAAAAGAGCCATCATGTCGCGTTGTTCTCTCAACTTCATGTCCTGTAGAATCACCTGTGGTAGAAAATATTTAACAAACTGCGTTACATTAGACTTCAAAACTGAACGGTAAGCAAGGTACTTACATACCAATACTATGCAATGATTTCAAAACTTACATCAGGTTAAAATTAACTGAAACTGGAAAATAATGAGGAAAAAATGACACTGACAGGAACCTGCATAACGAAAAGCTGTACACATAATTGACATAAATTAATACAACTAAAATTGTAATGGTGCAGAATCTTGATTGATTGAATCACGTAAAGAGCCTACGCAATGGAAATGTTGTGAGATACAAATAAATGTCCATGAATCATCACACGTATTGCTATGCTAACGCATCTGTCATCTTGATGACAAGTTTTGGAATAAAGCACTCTCTTATCCTCTCCCTTCTTCATATTTAAATATCTCTTAAACTTCGCTCTACATAATTTTCTCACTTTGTCATTTCTTTTCTACGCCCTACTTTTCCTATTTACTATATTTTCCTTTTTTCCTCCCTACCCCGTCTCCACGCTTTATTCTTCGCCTTCCTTGTCACTAGTTTACTTTTTTATTGGGACATTCTTATGAAAGGATGTAGGACTCGATAACTATATTTTGGTGTCCGCCATCGGATGATGGCAGTGCAACACTTCAATCTGGCAAACAAAAAGGAAAGCGAAGGGCTTGATACGAAAGCAATTCTGTAAAGAAGATATCCAAAATTTTCCCAAATACAGTTCATAAAATTATTTTCGATCCATTTATCAGTCATTACCTCCAAGTGTTTCCAATGTGCCACCCTTCCAAAATCGTGTTTTAGATTCTACCCACGTTACATATTTAAATTAAAATGATAGAGTTTTAAGGACTGGATTTGAAAATAAGTAACAATCACAACTACCACAACTAAGACTAGATCCTAAAGACTAGATCCTATCTAAACAAGTGACAGAATTTTCAGAAAGATCTGCAACTCTTTCTCAATATTGGCTTTATAAGTCAGCAATTGTTTGGTGATATACTAATAAAGCGATGAAAATAAAGCTATGTAACAATTTCAAACAACCCCAACATATTAATAGTATAACTTCAGTACAAAACTTTGTCATCTGTTCCCATTAGAATACTTAAATAGGATGTGATTAGGTGAACATTGCCTGTCACGTCCGGAACGTACAACTAATATTAAATAATTTTGTCTGTGAATATTTGTTTTTTTATTGTAGTGATTTTTATCGCCTATTTTTACTTTCACTCACACTAATTTCTTAGTACAGAGCACGTATTGTAGAGATGCGACAAAAATGGTGATTTTTTTGTTGAAAACTTCGTATTGAGGGACCCTGATATATAAAAGGTGGATAAATCGTCTATTTCTAAACATTCTATTTATTGTAGTGACTTGAAACCCTTTATCTAACTTAAACGAATCGTTTGAAAATGAATTGTCATTCATGGGTTTTGTAATTACAGAATATTCTATTTCCTTACAGTTGATTCTTGCTCCTAAAGTACTACTTCATTCACCTTCGTTAGAACGTCTAAACAACTTTGGCAAGCGGTTCATAACCCACATACTTCATTTAAGCTGCACCGTCACTCGAGTTTTAGGCAGCTTCAACTGTAGACACTCGACTATGCTGAGTCCATCAACGTCGTATGGACGAGAGGCAAATGAAAAATTGCGGCCATAATGAAAGACGACAAAAATCGGCCCTGCGCTCTGCAATTAATAATAGTTGGCGCGCGCGCGCTCCTTTGCCGCTCGGCTCCGCGCCGCCTCCGCCGCCTCCGCCGCCTCCGCCGCCTCCACCGCCTCCATCGCCGTAATGAACTCGCCGATGCGATGCGGCGCCGCTGCGGCACCGCACACTGCCCTGGGGACGCGCAGTGCGCGGGCAAAATGCGCTGGTGGCACACGAGCGCACTTTAACGGACGTTAAAATGTATCCTAAGCCGAGTTTACAGTTACGAATGGGGCTTGGCACATTAAGCGCGCCGTCTGACGTCCGTTGTACTCTGCTTGTGTGCCCCGAGTACTAACGTCCGTGAACATGCGGACGTTGTAGAGAGAGTGCAGAGTTTACAGCTACGAATAGGGCGCTGCGGGACGAGTACATGAGCGCGTTGTGGGACGTTGTAACGTCCGTTACACACCGCTCGTGTGCCCGCAGCCGCAAGGTACGAGTAGTATCCTGAAGATAGTGCGGCTAGACAGCCTTTAGTAATTACGTCGCAGCCTCATTGTTCCTCTTGGTGGAGAGATTTACAATCGTCGCAAGCCAAGCTTGAGAGTTGAACTTGTCCTTCAATAAGTACATTTAGGCGTTATAACGATAGATTTACACCCGACGCAAGTCAGGCTTGAGAGTTGAGTTTGGCCTTGGTTGGATACATTTACAATCGTCTGTTAAAGCGCCCGATTTACAACCAGCGCAAAATAAGCTCTAACGCCGCAGGCACACGAGCGTTGCTTACCGCGCGTCTTGAACGCTACTCGCTAGTACGCACATGGACGCCATCGAAATGGCTATTATAGGTTATATGACACTGAAAATATGAAGGAAAAGGAAAAGGTCCAGGAGATATTAGATGCATCCATTAATAATGAGAGGCTCTCAGGGTGATTATTACACTCCTTCAATAAGCCGCGAGAGGACTGGAAGAAATATATGATTGTTTTCGAATGTGAGAAGAATCATACTACGAGTTGCTCTTCAAACTAAATTGAATTAGACTTCCAGCATTTGTGTCCATTTCTAAGAAAATAAAATCGTAATTAAAATCAAAAGAAATCAAATATTAGCTTCCATTAAAGTACAACTTCCAAGAATCCAAAGCCCGTTCAACGCGCGTTGATACTGCCATCTGTGCGGAGACACTATTGCCCCCAGCTCTAGTTACAACGGACGTCACGATAATGCGTGTTTTCCAGCTTTCAAAGTGCGATGGTGACGCACGTTGACGCACGGTGACGCACGTTGGTAACAACGCACATAGCCAACAGCGCTCGTGTGTCGTTCAGCATAAGATACAGTGCAAATCTACGACGCGCGTTACTTAACGCGCGTTAAAGCAATGCTCGTGTTACATTCTAACGTTGGGTGCATACGAGCGCAATTTAACGGACGTTAAAAGGTGGCCAATGCAGAATGGGGCTTGGCGCGCAAGCGCACCGTGCGACGTCCATTGTAGTCTGCTTATGTGCCTCCAGTACTTACGTCCGTGAATATACAGTTGTAACGTCCGTTATGCACCACTTCTGAGCCCGAAGCCTCTAGGTAGTCACTCACGAGAAAAAGTGGCTTGATAGTCTTTTTAAGCCTATGGAAATTAAGTTGTCGCCATTGTTCTCCTTAGTGGACAGATTTACAATCGTCGCAAGTCAGGCTTGAGAACTGAACTTGTCCTTGGATGAGTACCTTCACATTAGTCCGTGTTATGACAGATTTACACTCTGTCCAAGTCAGGATTGAGAGCTGAGTTTACATTGTATGGGTACTTTTATAATGCTTCCAACTGCACGTGAGGTATTTTTCTTCTTTCTACTGGACCAAAGGTCGTCATTTGTGATATCTATCTACTTGCAATTCTGACCATGTCTTTCCACATCATGGAGGATTTCTGAAGGAGAAAGAATAACAGCGCACATCCCAAACAGAAGGATGAAAGGGGAAAAAAAGGATCACGCACGGTTTTTGGCCTCATGATATTGCTCTGGCATTTGCTTAAAATTGATCAGAGGAACCAATGAAAAATATCGGTCTGAGCAGCTGATCTCTAGAATTCGCATTCAAGGATTAAACCGCTATTTAGCTAATGTCAAAACTTCGTACACACCTGGAGACGAATCTAGAACCTCTCAGACGGGAGCGCTATCTCAGTGCATCAACTGATGTCACTGCAGCGCCTTTGACCGAGAGGTCCTAGGTTTCAGTCCTGATGGCGGCAGGATTTTCGACACTAACTTTTCAGCTAGGTTGAATTCAGTTGCTGACTAAAGGACAATTCTAGCGGCCGGCTGCTTTGATAGTTTTCCATGGTTTCTCCGATCAACACCAGGTGAATGCCGGAGTAGGTTACTAACAAATGGGCCACGGACCGTACGCGATCTTTCCTTCCTCTTCCTAGTCATATCCTCTCCCCTTACACACACACACACACACACACACACACACACACTAACATGCACTACACTACCACATATTCCGGGAGACCGGTCGGGAGCTTAGAGCTTGTCCCAGCTGGGGCGGTGCCCCGGTGGTGGGAGAGTCCTGGTTATGGGGAAACCCCGCTACTGTCGCGACGGCACCGGATCTCGCCATCCAGCGGGGGAAGATCTCCATCTCCCGAGGGAAAAACATGCACTACAGTTACGAGACTAATGACCTAAGCGGTTGCGGTGCCCAAAATCTCTAACCAACCAACCAGAACATCTCAGCCTACGAAGCTTGACTTCAACGGCAACTAAACATGAATAACGATTATGAGGGCGATTAAGCGGGATTACAATTCATTATTTAGAAATTCAGTATATTATTTCATTCCAATTCATTCAATCAATTATTCCAATCCTTTCTATTCTAACATTTTTTAACTTCGTGAAATTTTCTGATAATAGCATTTGAATTTTTGTCTTTGAATAATAGCATTTGTATTTTATGTAATCATACTTTCAGGGTCACTGAACAAAAGACAAACATCAAATAACTATTAAATGTACATCATTAAGGACCGGTGCAATTCGTTGTCTAAAAAGCGTTTTCCATCTACATTAGTCCGCTTAATTTGTAATTTAAATGAAAAGAAAATATAAATTTAGAAAATATCTAGTGCAGTACATCTAGTAGTGTTTTGAAATAAGCTTTTTAAATAATTTGACTACGATTTGGAAGTAACAAGTACATATTTCTAATTTCTTGAATTATCTATTGCAATCTCAAGCGGAGTTGAGAATTTCTCCAGTGGAATTATTTGTATTTAGGGGAATTTTGTATGAAATTTTATCACAAAAAGTATAGTCAAAATATAATTTCACAGCTATTATGTATACCTCGCTAACTCGAAAGAGCTGGAGCAAGGTCAGAGCTGAAGTACCTGGTTTGGAACACGACAAGCGTCCAAGCATGAATCTTGTCAGTTCACACTTCAACTTGTCATTCAGTCACGAATGTCAATGCTACACGACCACGTACTTCAACACACCACTAATTTATCATCCATCCATCGTCGATTATAATCAGTACATTATGAACGCATCTCTATTCATAAGACAACTGCCACAAAACTGGTCCATAGGGAACGTGTAATAAAAGTATTATTATGTACTCTTATGTTAATGTATTTTTCAAAGTAGGTTGAACCCTAAAATAATGTTTGAGGATGAAGTTGACATGTAAAAATAGTTGCCAAATAATGTCATATTTTGAATAGGAAGCATCCAAACTAAACAAGCTCTACAGCGTTCATAATTAAAGCACAGGCAGCTCCCTAAGATGCATCAAAGGAAGAAATTCAATGTCAGGCACGTCGAAACGCGCCCGCACGATCTACTTGCCGGACTCCTACTTGCACGGGCAAGATCCCCTAACTTGGCACTAATTTCCCCTTAAAATCCAGAAAGGGGCGTACATGTGCAAACTGAAGCGGCGCGAGGCGGTGAATAGTGACTTCATACGAAAAAAAAAGGTTTTGTCAGATTTTCGTATCAAATAACCGATAATTGTATTACATTTATATTCTTCACTACGTATTAGTATTTGATGTTTATTTTCTTACTAAATTCTTTCTGATATAAACATATTTGTTGAGTGACAGGAATATGGTTGAATGGCGAGTTCTTTCCTTGTTTTCGTTTTGTGTTGTTTTATTAAATCATTCAGTTTTTTCTTGTGTTTAGCTATAATGTGAAATAAATTAACAAGTCCTTATAAGTTAACAATTCTCGCTTACGGACGCTTTTCATTGACAAGAATATTTGTCTGTTAAACACTGTTACAAAAACACGATACTTCTGATTCAATTTTTCTAATTTTACTCTCAATTGAGAATTTGAAATAAGACCGATACATTATTTTATTTTAATGGATTATTTCTTTGCCTTAAAGAGAAAAATTGGAATTAATATAGGTAAATTTGTGACAATAATTGTCAAGAAATGTCTCTCAAAGACTGTCATGAGCCAGATATCCAGTGAGGTACCTACTACTCCGAAGGATTTCTACAACCCTTAGATTTAAATCTCGCGCCAATGTCTCTAGACGCAGTGCCCGTGAGCTCTAGTAAGTTTGTTACCGTGTCCGCCCCATTGACATGGCTGCTCTGTGTAGTCTAATCGGATGATCGAATGACATTCGGAAAATACTTACTGAACATATGTAACAATACAATAAAATTTTGATCTGCGAATCATATTATTCTTGTATATCATCAATCATTCATTGTGGCCTATTATACATTTTGCTGTTTGGCATAACGTCACCAAAGGACGTAAGCTATTTTTTTCCGTACATCGTTTCATACGGACATTTGTTTACGACTTCCTAGTCATGTATATAATGAATGTACATTCACGTATTTAACCAATCACTGGGAAAAGTTGAAGATGATGATGATGATGATTAATGTTTAAAAACGCTTCAACATCTAAAATCACTGGTGCTCGTTACCTTAAGAGCAAATATCCACTGCGTCAGAGGTCAGCAAAAATATTTCTTGATAAACAAAAGTGAAGTTTCCAAAACTAACATAAGGGTTGAGCCGTATCTGCCTGAATTATTTTGTAAAAAAGTTCATTTCCCGATTTTATAATATAATTTTTTTTCTCAAAATATTTAATTGCACAGGGTGACGCCTTTTAGGATGAGATGGAAAACAACAAGAAATCCTTTTTGCATTTCTGCACCATTTTAAGGTGAAAGTTTGAACTATCTACAGCTTCGTACAGCGTGCTCACACGGGCCCGCTAGGCAGATAAGGGTTTTTCCCAACTAGTGGTAAAATGAAATATCTGACAAAAAAGAGGCAGGTGAACACTATTAAACTTAGATAAATAAAAGCCATAATCCTCCTCTCTCAGACGAAGTGTGAACTTTTATTTCCCGGAAGAATATCAAATAGCATTTGAAGAGAGGCGACAAGGCGATGCCTTCCTCTTGTCTCTTACCACTGCAAACTAGAGCATCTCAACTTGGTTGACGTGGGTTTTGTCCGCGCGTTGGCTCATTGCAGACCAGTGTGCGACTTTCGGGATGGGGTGTGGCGTGGCTGGGATGGGGCGGGGCGAGAGGAGGGGACGGCAAAAGACCTTTCGACGCATGCTTGGGCGGACGGCGTCCTCCACAAATGGAGTTCCAAGTGACAAAAGCAAACAATGGAGAGCGGCACAGCATCGTCACCCAAAATTTCGCTTTAATTAAACAGCGTTCGATGCTTTTAACCGCAAGGAGAGGATTAACGTATCGCCCGGTTATTTATTTATGCACTTTGTTGGGAAAAGGCCCGGCCTCGCTTTCGCTTTTTGCAGAGGCGGGGGACTGTCCGAAGCGAAGCAGTCTAGCGGGCTTTCATTAGGTGGTCCAGGCGCGCGAGGAGGCGGCGGGGCTTGGCGCTCCAGCCGACCACTTTGCAACGCTCTTGGTGCGCTGCTCACAACGTGATGCTACCAATGAGCTCACAAGGCTCGTCTGTTTGCAGGCAGAGCTAATGGGGAGAGGCTGATTGTTGTTTTCAACAAAAGCAATACAGTACTGCATTTCAATGACTACGCTATTTCCTTTATGCATAGAGTAGAAAGCACGTAATAGTAGTAGAAATGCGTAAAGTGATCTTCGGTGCTCCACAAGGCTTTATAGACCGCCCCAGACGAGGAAGCGTTTAGCATGCAAGAGACAGGATCTCTCGTCGTGATCTGGCAAAGAGGAAATTCTTATTAAAGTGTTTCTTAAGAGTGAAAGCATTACCATGAAAAGCAACAGAAATGAAGCTGATTCTACTATCAAATTGTACGAGTAGTCAGGTGAAACCTAATAAATTACCAAAACATATAATAACGTAACTTTTGCATATTAACTCTTTGAGGAATGAAACGTGGCTCTCAGTGGGAAAGAGAAAAGTCAGTTAAGCTCGCGAGTTCCTGTTGTTCACGATTGATTTCGAGAAATCGTTAAGTTAGTGAAATGGACAAAATCAGGTGTTTGATGAAGTAATTAAACAAGTTATCTTGGCGAATTCTCAGATTGTCTTTTCCATAACTGTCTGGTTCAGACCTTTCAATTCCAAAGGGTCAAACCCTCTGACCCAATAATATTCCCCGTTCTCATTTTCCGTTCCGAACACACGTTGGTTTTAGTATAAGGTAACTACGTTTCTTATAAGTTGTATTTTTAGATCGTTTTATCCTTTCGTCATGTATGCGACAAAAACCAAATATGTACTACGACGCGAGCATCAATGAGTCTTGTGCGTATAAACATCTTATACGTATAAACACTCGCCTCGCCAGTGATAAATAGCAGGGTATTTTTTAAAATGGGATTTAACATATTGCATTGTCAGATTTATTCAACTAAAATCAACTATTTAATGCGTTAAGAAAATGCTGGCACTCAAATATATATTTAAACACATAATCTATAATGATAAAATGGCTCAGTTGATGCAGAGGAAAGATTAGAAATAGGTTTTTAATGATCAATTATTCTTGATATTCGAAATATATCGTACGCCCTCTAGTGTGTAATCCTACGGTGACAGGATTTTCGAAACTTGCAAGACAGCTAGGTCGAGTTTATCCGCTGTCTGGAGGAGAATTCAAACGGCCGGCTGCTCTGATGGTAGTTTTCTGTTGTTTCCCCGATCATGTGAATGCCAGAAGGGTAGCACAACAAATGGGTGACGGACAGCGCGCGATCTTTCCTTCCTCTTCCTTGTCCTATCCTCGCCTCTTACATATTTACACTTGAATGCATACGTGTCAAGAGATCAGTCAGGAGCCTAGGTCTGGGACGTTGCCCCGCTAATGGGAGATACTTGGTGGGGTGTGCGACAGCGGCGGCGGCGGCGGCAGCAGCAGCAGCAACGCGCAAGCTGACGTTTAGGTCGGCGCCGGATCTCCACCCAGTGGGAGAAGATCAGCACCATCTCCCGCGATTACACATGAGCTACACTTATGAGACTAATGACCTTAGCAATTGTCGCGCCTTGCAATGTAATTGATTAATTAATTAATTAATTAATTAATCTAATGAGTAATCCATGCTCTAGCAGTAGCTTACGAACATCGCAAGACTGCCCTCCCACCCACGCAAACCCTTCAGTCCACCTCTGTCCCCGCGAGGAGTGACAACGCCCACTGTGCGATCCTGCGCGCGAGCGGCCGGGAGCGGCAGCAGGGGCAGGGAAGGGGGGCAAAAGGGGGCGTAAGAGGATTCCGGGTGGCTCTCCGCTTCTTGGAAGCCCCGTGACGGCGGTGTCTGGTGAACGCAGTTCACCACCACCCCGCCCCGCCTCCTCCACCCTCACCCCCTCCCCGTGCCCCGGCCGCGCTCCCCGCCGCGTCTTCTGGGTTCATGACAGGAAACGCTCTCAAATCTCCCAGAAACGGCATTAGGGTGCAGTGGTACTCGATGCCTTAAATACACGCGCCGCTAGACAGACACCGCAAACAATCGGCGAGACGAGCGCGCTGACGTTCCAGCGAAGCGCCACAAAGGGGATCTCCCGCATGAGCGTGGGGAATTGGACGTTAGAAGTGGCAGGCGCGGCTCTGATAAATGCAGGCGGGCGCCGCTGGTCCAGAAGGCGGAGAGGTGAGACAGGGAGGTGGAGGTGAGGATACGGAATCAAGACGACGGAGGTGAGAAAATGACAGTTCATTAATAATTTTTTGTAATACTGTCGTTTTATATCGACTTAGAAATGGAGGAAGGAAAGCCACTGATAAGGGTCGGCGTCCATTAAGAACATTCGAAATAAATGAGTTGTAGCTAAAAATGGCACTACGCTTATGCTAAGAAATGGTATTTCGTGTTTGTTTGATGTTTTCTTGTAGGAAAATGCTGTTACGAGAAGGACCAAACATGATCGATACCTTGGCTGGTTATTTTCCGTTTCGAGATCAAATTACGTTTCCCCATTACTTACGTGGATTCTGTTTGGGGTTAGGTTTGACCCCATACGTTTTACAGTATTTCGTGCACGAATGTTATTTGGAATTATTAAGTGATAAAATAACGCTATTAGTTTGCTTTATTTACTACATCGTACGAACTGTACTAACTATATATATAGGATATATGACTAATCTTCATAACTATACATATGTGTCTATCTTTCTACCATGAGAATTTTTACCGACTCGAAGTAATTCGCCAGATTATCTTTCAGAAACCAAAACATTATGTTATTAAACGGAAATGGAGACGTTTTTAGAATTTTTCTTGTGATATAGAAGTGTAACGTGGATTCTGTTTGATGTTATTTCTGATCTCAACCTCATAAAAATTAAATAACTTCGAACCAAATAAACTTAAAAAACAGAAAACGTTACAACACATGTAAAACTGGACAAAACGTAACTAGCATATCAAGTTTAGTTGAATAATTTTCATAGTTGCAGAACATTATTTGCGCCTAGCTTCACAAATCGCCCCGAACCAATCTAAGAGTTAATAACTGTTAAGAATGCAAAAACAGAACGTAACCACTAACGAGAAATACGACGTTCTACCTAAGCTCGTGTGTACCGCTGAAGCCACCTTGTTACCTCCAAACGCACTGTATGCGATCCAAACAGGGTCCTCACTCGAGCAAAGCGTACAGACGTACAGTTCGCTTCTGTAAACATCGACCGATCAGATGGGGATGTTCCCTTTCAGAAGTGCTTCCTGGAATTTGCATCCGGCAGCACGGCAACGCCTTCCCATGCCAGGCCACCTCCCCCCCTCTCTCTCTCCCTCCCTCCCCAGCCTCCTTCACTCCCTCTCTGCCGTCGCTCGCTCACTGGCGCGGAGGCGGAACAGTTGATTAGCGCTTTAGAGACGTTCGCAGAAATGTGACGGGAGCTCTAACTTCGTTTGGGAGCGCACTCAATCGCTGGCAAAAAATTACCTTTTTACCGCACCAGCGTGAAACATTTGTTTCATTTCGTGACCGCCGAGAAGTGCTGACGAAACGCAGCGTCTTTCGTTTTAGCGTTTGTGTTTTATAGATGACACGTAAAAAGTCGAAATCGGCGATTGTGTCGACAAAGGAGTATCTGAATTGTTTGAAGCGTTTCACTCCAACAGTTCGTTCATATACAACTCTTCTGACAACCCAACACTTGCCTGCCTCAGAAATTTATTGTGCAGTATGTAATCAGAATTTGTGAAAATATCTTATTAATCTTTATGGTAACGAGAATGTGCGATATTTTATAAATATTTAAAGTTTAAAAGAACTCGTGCAAAACTTTCGCTCGTGAGAGCTTGCACCTGCAAACCATCTCTTATACTGAGGTTACAGAGGCTATGATCAATGTTTACTTATCTATTCAGTTCACTTATCTTTGAAATTAAAAACAATTCAGCTAAACTATGTATTCAAAGTGAAAGTGTTCCAACACTGAAATTGGTAAAAAACTTATCGTATTTGCTGTAGACCACATATTCTTCGAGTCAAAAGGATACTTTACAAGCGAAAGGAACAGAGCAGCGACCCTTTCTGAAGCGCGTCTTAAATATTAATTATTTCCAGCGACTGCGCAGTATTGCAGCTTATTCTATCAGTTAAACAGTACCCGTGGCTTGTGATTCTGAAATTGATTTGGGTAAATTGAAATACAATGTGACTAGTTTTCTTGTTGACGGTTTTGCAATTAAGTATACCTCGACTCTAGAATAAACATTTTTGTAGATTTGTTGAATCTGTTACCCAGTATGTTGTGTATAAATAATCTATTCTACTTAACTATGCAGAAAACAATCACGAATTCTGCAACCTACAATCCTATAAAAATGAAAAATTGACAATAAGCATTTTTATCCCTTAGATACTTTTTGCGTTGGATTTTCACGATTCCAAGATCAGAATTCGATCCACCAAAATTTCACTAGCGGTGCCTTGTCTCTATCGTTCTTTCGTCGTCTCAAGAAATTATGCCGTAAGCTACGTACGCGTTATTCGATTTTGAATTTAAATTGACTATTTAAATGTAAATGTCTTCTACGAAAATACACTCATGGATTCAAGAAGGTTATTTACGAAATGAATAGAAATGAGTCATTTTTTCCTTGAAGAGATGCAATCTTTGGAATATAATGAATTGCTATTGCAATTTATTTTTGTTGTTTACAAATGGATTCAGTTATGGATTTCTAATTAAACAAAAATGAATTATTTCCTACACGGATATCCAATGTATACGACCCGAATCGAAAATACAACGGAACAATTTATGTGGTCTCTGACGTGGATAGCCGAAATTAAGGTGGGAGTGTCTTGGCTGTTTTACCTTGAAGAGACGCAGATTCAAATCCTTCCTCTGGAATGGATGTTCCCGTGTTATGAAATGTTGGAGTTCTCCCAACCATCATGTGTTAGTACTACTTTCTTCCGTTCCTGCCAGACTTGTAGCGCAGGGGTTTGGAAACGCTGCTCCTAAGCACGCGTTACTCCGTAACTGTGAGTTCGAATCTCGCATTAGCCACGATTGCTGCGTGTTGTGACAAGGCAAGAGAGACCAAATCACCTTGTATCATTATCTAAATTCACTTCTTTAGCGTACCAGATCAAGATACCCTAGCGTCAGCACTGTTACCTCTGCAGCTTCGCTAACCAGGAGATTTGAGGCGTTATATCCCAAAAGTGGCGAATTTTTGACATTAGCTATTTAGCTGAGCCGTATTCAACCTCTCTCTAGAGGAATATTCTTTCGACAAGACGCTCTTATCTGTAGTTTTCTCTGGTTTCTCCAATCAAAACCACGCGGTTGCCGAAGCAGTACCTTAACATCGGGCTACGAACCGTATGCGATCTTTTGCTTCTCATCTTTATTCTCTCCTCTCCCCCAACACATATCACCACCACGAAACCATTAATTGCTGTAAACTGTTTTAATGAAGCATTTCCTTAAATATTATTAGGTAATATTCAAATTAAATTGCGCGCAAATATCTTGTAGAGTCCAATTTACACACTTACACCTCTACATAGACGGAAATAGACAAGCAAGTTATTTAAATGGGTCATGTGAGAAAAGCAGGAAACATTAACAAAAAAAATGATCTATCTTCATTATTCAAATTCGCTTATTCCGCTTTGATATCATTTTAAATCCAATGCACGAACATTAAGGTTTGGAAGACGATTTTTGTAACTACT
The DNA here is from genome assembly GCA_011170035.1 of Teleogryllus occipitalis. Lineage (NCBI taxonomy): Eukaryota > Metazoa > Arthropoda > Insecta > Orthoptera > Gryllidae > Teleogryllus > Teleogryllus occipitalis. The sequence continues at coordinate 137,390 of BLKR01001650.1, read as the reverse complement.
ATACGACTTAAAAAAGCACCAAACTCGCTCCTCTGCCACAAGAGAACAAGAAAATAATGGTGTTTGGGTGTGACGCACGAGAATCTAGGAGAAAGTTACTTATCACTCATCGCTCTCTCTTTCTAAGGCCGATCTGAGGAACCTCACAAGCCCAGCTCTGAGACGAAAAGTCAGTTTAAGGGAGATATCTCGGCCTGGTACGCTAAAAAGGTGAATATGGAGGATGATACAAGGTGGTTTGATCTTTCCCGCCTTACCACAACATGAAACGCCAATGTCTGATATGAGATTCGAACTCAGTAATGGTGTAATGCGTTCTTAGCCGCAGTTGTCCCAAGCTTCTGCGCTACAAGACTGGAACGGAAGGAAGTGGGGGAAAACTAATACCTGATGGTTAGGAGAACTCCAACATTCCATAACGCACAAACATCCACTCCAGAGGTGGGATTTAGGTTCGCATTACTTCAAAGTAAGACTGCCAAGACGCTCCCGTCTTAATGATTCCGGTTATCTACGTTAGACATCACATAAATGTTCACTTTTTTGGGGGGGCGTTTATCAAATACATTGGATATCCGTCCTATAAACTCAAACGGCAGAAGAATATTAATAAAAGCAAAATTAGTGTCCAAAGACGACAAACGGTTATTGACGAAATATTTCAGTAGTGCCAGATAGAATGAAACACTTGAAGGTACTGTGCCGGACCAAGAGTGGCACATTGGGCCGCTTTCAACTAATGTGATCTAAAACAACTAAATATATGTAAATAATTCATAGTTTCATGTATAAAGGGAGAGAAAAATCTAAAACAACCACTATCAGAGTACTGTTTCATACTCCTACAATTGTATGATACATTATGAAAAATCGTTCGTAGGTGATACTTTGGTTCATCGGGGTTAACCATGATTTTTTTATCAATCGGAAATTGGACATTTATGATGGTTATTGTGTGGCATTAAAAACTTGGTTCGGATGGTCTTGTACAGTGAAAGGTACCTGATCTATGGTGACTATAAATGTGTAAAGACTTTTTTTATATGTAGTGTTTTTTAATGTATATTGAACTGAGAATGTGTAATGTAGGTAATGTTTATTTTTAGATGTAAAGTATTTTATTCTTTTTTTTTTAATTTACGTCTCTTCTAATTTTGAAACCATTCATCTCTCTGAACTAGCCCCTTTATTTTCTTGAATAGTCATTCGAAAGCCATTTTATCGTTATAATATAATAACTCTGCGCGCGTGTAATGATTTTCAGTATCAACGTGGGTACAAACTATGGCTGTTTCTTCGAAGTTTGGACTACCTGCTTCGCCTGCTTGCTTCAGAATATTATTTACCGTCCACCCAAAGTAATTGCGGGCGGATTTGTTTGTCGCTGATTTTGATCCCTTCTCGTTCTCTTACAGCAGAAGGGTTTTGCTTCCGTCCCTTTGGAGAGCGGAGTCTCTGATGAGACGCAGTAAAGGGCTTTGAAAGTGTTCGTACTCGGGGGATATGAAGAGGCAGAGAAGGGTGTATGTTTTCCTTTCCTGCTTCTATGCACAAACGGGAAATATTATTCAGCGGCAAGATAAAATTCGGTCGGCGAAGGTGCGCAAGAATGAGACTTTTATGAAAGATATGTTCAATGAACGCGGGTAAATGTTTTCCAGAAACATTTGTTCCAACGTGGAGTGTTCCTTAGAAGTGAGCTGGAAGAGCACAATGCAGAAGGGAGATGCTATGGTGCTCTGTTGTCTTTCGCAAAAGGGTGACCGCTTTCTTCCCTCGGGCAAATGCATTAAAGCCAAGCGTATCGCGCCACCATGCGACACATTGCAAATGTATCAACAAAAAGAAGACGCTCGCTGCAGTGGAAAACAGAGGAGCATCACATTTGAATTGCCACAGTGCATGCATTTAGTAAAACATCCAAGCCGAAAGAAATGGAGCATGACAAAACTCACAATTTTTATCAAATGGGGATGTACTTTGCTTTACTGCATTTGTTGCGACCTTCTCTCTTAGTCGGTACCATTGTCGGATTTACTTTTGTAACCTTCTGTTAAGTGGGAATTGGCAACATTGTTTATTAGTTCGTTGTAACTGTCTAATTGAATTTATATCAATATTTATATGACTTTCATATAAAAGATAATTTATATTTCAATAAACATATTTATTATTTCCTTAAAACGAACAAATACTTTGAGTTCGGTAAAATTGTTCTTCGTGCAAATGAGAGTGTGAGCTTGAATAAATCGTTTCCGTATTCTGTAGAATTCGTTGAAAGAGGATCTGCCAACTATTGAAGATTTCAGAAATTTACTCTCTGGGCCAAGCTTTAGCTTAGGATGAATGAAAGTTGAATTAAAGCAGTATATAATAATATTACTTGCTTAACATCCAAATTTATTTCAGTGTCAAAAATCGTTCAATTCGCCTGATCCTTTGCATTTAATTGTATTTGCACCAAAGTAATTTGGTATTATAAGTTGTCAGGAATAATCTAAATTTATTCTTCATAGAAACTTCAAAAACTACAAAAATAACAATAACAACAACAATAACAACAACAAAAATATCACAATTTCTTTTGCAGAAATTTGTCCTACAGTAAACTCTCAAATTCGATAAATTAAAGCTCATCTTTGAATAAGTGCTTTCTAAATTGTGCAACTGTTTACAACCACAAAAAATTGTCTGCTTTGGTACACTTTAACACATTACAATTTATTAATCATTTAACGCGGTACAATACTTAATCAATCCCTTTCCCCTATTCAAAATTAAATTAATATGAATATACTTGTCCTAAGCAATCAATGGATCGGTTCCTTTGAAAGTTTAATAGAATCCCAATAGGCAAAGTTTTATCTGATAAATCTACATTTGAAGTGAATTCTTTTGTACCAAATACTACTAATGTATATTTTTCGCACTCTTACAAAAATTAATATTTCTTAATTCTCTGAACTTTCCCAGCCTACAGTTTTTGTGAAGATTCTCAATTCCATACCTAGTAACATAATCATAAACATTACAATATATATCTGAGAATTCCAAGTTTGTTATATCAAAAAATTTCAGATTCTGTAAAAACTTGAAATTTGGATTTGGCTTCATCGATTTGGCCACAATTGCCTAAATGGTAACGGCGACAAGAAAAAAGTGAACATCACTGCTGCCTATTGCCGTTCACGCGCGGACTACAAATTTACAGATCTCTGAAAGTATGCGAACTTGCCAATAGTTTTAACATTTCGATTTCTTTCGAATAAACTTTGCGCAATATCAGTGCATCGTCGTATTTGAACGAGCTTCGGGAAAACAATATGTGATCTAACCATTTCAGAACAACAAGGAGTTGCATTGTTAAAGTTTAAGAAGAAAATGATACAAGATTTGACAAATAATTTACATTATGGTGTAGGATAATCGCGATTGAAATGTAAATTTCCATTTTTACAATAAATTTAGTTTCATTTCAATGGCAGATTTCGCAAGACTCTAGAAATACATCGAGGAAGAAGTTCGCTACGAAGTGTCTAAATATTTTTAGCATGCTGTTCTGCGCAAATTCATTCAAGGCGACAGGAGCTGGGTCAAAGGGCAGGTAAGTATAATGAGCCGCGGCAGAGTCTTGTATGCGACACCTCCCTATTTTGATATTCACCGTTCATCGCCCTCATGCCGTCACCTCCTCCTGCTCTACATGCACTCTCTCATAGCTCCGCCGCCCCTCCCCTCCTCGTCGCCCGCAGGTCCCCGCTCCCCGTTGTCATGGAGATTCGCTTTGATCTCGCCTCTAATTACTGAGTCGCGGCGCCCAGCGTCTTCCGCTGGGCAGGGAGAGAGAGGCCCACAGCGGAAAGCGCGAGGAACTCGGCGCGAGAGACGGTGCGCTAGAAATGGGAAGAGGATGACGAAACGAAAAAGCAATGGGAGAGAAGGCGCTTTTAAGAATTTTATCACGAGATATTTTTTTCGTGAGCTTTCTGTCAAATGGTCTTCAGCTTTCAAAGTTTGCCCGTACCCTGCAGAATGTCTCCGGAAGTCTTTCCAAGGCAATGCTGAGAGATTTTTTCTGCGCTGTCTTCAAATTGATTATTTTAAGGCGAGAAACCTTGGGACTGCGTGACCCGAAGGCTCACAGGTTGTAATTAAAGGTGTGGAAAAACTTTCTTCAATCACTTAAACATATTGTTGTCCTTGAACTTTCACCTGAGAAAAACATACGTGTACGTTTTTCAAAGTGTATGTCTGTCTTGACGCGATGGCATTATGAAAACTCATTTGAAGTTTTTCTCTGTTCAACATTTACGGCGAATCTTATTTTCATAAGTCTCGAGAGCATTGAAAATTGTCTACTATCCTCGATATATTAAAGTGGCCAATGAATTGTAAATGTAAGGAAACAATGGTTGAACATTTATGTCATTCTCATGGATTAACGGTATTGAAAACTTTCTTCTTGTACTTTGGACTTCCATGTGCCACCAGTCAATATTTGATTACTCCAAAATTTTCGGTCGCGCAACACTTTTGATATACTGAGTTCACCATTTTGTTGTTTCTGATGAAATTACATTACACATGAACTAGTGCAGGTACAACAGCACACACTTTCTTGGATAATTCTTAACTTTTGCAATTTTCAAAAATTCAGAGAACGAACGGTAGATGTGCCTCATTTTTTAAGCGCCCTTTGTTCTATCCATGAATTTTTTAAACTGGAGTTGTATTTGAGGAAATAAATTTAAAAATTTCATATATTTCATGCCGAATTTCGAAAAATTACAAAATTACGTTAACTATTTGTTTTTTAAAAAGTGCATTCCCTTATTTAAAGACCTATTTTTAGAACATATTTTGTTTATTAAAAATCTCTAACATCAATATTGTAGTTTTTCAATGTTAATATTTTGCATTTTTCAAAAACACAGAGAATTCACCAAAAATGAAACCAACACCAATTTGTTTTACCGACCTTTGCTACGTTCAAGAAGAAAATTTAAAGAAAAAATTGGAGCTGTTTTTCAGAAAATAATTGTTTAAAAATTGCTTGTACAAGTATTTCACGCAAAATCACGGAAAATCTATTCACATTCTGAAAAAATGTGACATTCTTTGTCAAACGACCAAAAAAATATCAAAGGTTCGGAAATCAAAATAATTATATTTTCGGATTCAGCATAATAAAAAAGCAAGAAAAAAGTGTTTTTCGATTTTTTTGAGACGTATTTTTTTATCCAGTTGGAATAGCAATGCAGCATGCACGAGCAATTGCTCTTGTACGTGTTTTATTAATCCATACATTATAATAGATTTTGACACGTAAATTATCTTTCGGAAATACACTTACGTTTAACTTGTAGGTTCTTTTCTTCGTTTTCTTCTAAGTTTTCTTCTTTCATTTGTCATATTGTTCCAGTCCTTCCTGCGTACTCGAGGATATTAACATGGAAAAGGCGAACTTTGTTGCAGAACATTTCCGCGAGATTTCACTTTAAGGAAAGCAACGAATTCCCATCGAACGCGGGGCTTAAGACGCGCTGCTCGTGGGGGAGGGGGAGGAAGGGGGAGGGGTGACGTATGGGGTGGAGGGCGGCGCGCGAATTGCCGCTGTCGTTGAGCGATGGCAGCGCTCGCTCATGGCAAAATTCCCTTGATGAACAGAACGCCCGCCGCGTGTCACCTGGCGCTACCTGCGATCCGCCCCCGCCCTCCCCCCGCCCACCCCTGCCCCACCCTCTCGCCGCCCCGCCCTCGGCCGATGACCCCGCCCGACAACCCCGCCCCTCGACCCCCGCCCGCTCATCCCACGCACAGATCGGCGCTCGCCCATCGCGTTATTTCCATTCCGCGGGTCCAAGATAAATACCATTGATTTTGTATCCTGTGCTCGCGCCCCTCTGCAGTGATTCGGCGAAAGACCGCTTAAACTCTATGTCCATGCTTGGGGGTGGTGCATTTTGCCTCACCATAGTATTGGAGATTTTCAAGAATGGACGTCAAAATATTTAAGCAATGAGACGATTATCTATTTGGTTACCTGTTTAAAATTATTTACACTAAGTCTAAACAATAAGAGAACTGAATTGTAGGATTTGCCAATGAGCCAAGTATCCTGTTTTCAATTTTTAGTTTCATTTAAATGACCTGTGGCCTGTTTGGATCCAAACAAAAATCACGATGTAAATATTATTCTTACTTTAGGGATTATCGGAAATCATAGTACGATGTAAATTTGCTACTTTATTATTTGTATGTTTATGTTACACATTCCCCACATAATTGAGAAGAATATTTGTGTATCTTTTTGTGTCCAAATACGTATTTATTTAAACTGATGATAAATCGTCGAAAAATGTAAAGTTGATTTGAATACAAGTACCTTCAGCAGTTCGATTGTGTTCATTTTTTCCTTCCTATGTTCTAGGTTTTAGAGCTAATCTGACAAATCCAACAGTTTCATTAATGGCTTAAGCCATTATTACTTACTCCCCAACTAAGGAGAAATAACTATCAACCATGTCCTATTACAATGTCCAATCCTTTTTTTTGTTCCTTATATTCGCTTGGCCCGAGATACAATTTTTGAATTTAAAAACCGTCCAATAAAAACTATCGATATATATGAAATACAAAATTAGAAACAAAGATTATTCAGGAAGCGTCCTTCAAATATTTATAATTAATCAAAAACAAAGATATAGCAAGACGTTAGAGAATGTAGATAGTATTAAAGAGGGTGTAGACTTTCTTTTAAATACGTACCATAAATTCAACTCTTGGAATAAATCAAGATTTATTTGACTTGACCACCTATTTGACTCGACACAAGTTGAGTTGACACTATACTCAGTACAAACGAGATGCAGTTTAAGAACACAAGATTTTGGAGGTTCTGTTAATAATGTTTTTAAAATTTGAAAATTTCTCGTGCTCCGTAGGGTCTTAAAAATATTTATATCAAATTAGTTCAAATTTCGAAGATTAGTTTTAGTGGTACCTCTCCATATTGGACATTTCTTTGTTAATAAAAAACGAATTATAAATTTAAAAATTAATATTATGTTTAACCTAAATATATCTCAAAGCTAAAGATACTACACAAGCACTATTCGTTTACATGCACGTAGTTGTTTATTTCTTTTCAAAATGTATTTGCCAGAATTCTCAAAAAAAATTAAACCTTTCCTTAATCGCTTTACTCGGTTTCTCTTTCGTCGCTATAATCATATTGCAATGAGCTTCAGAACTAAACCAAAAAGAACGAATTGAGTGCAATAGATTTTAAAAGAGATTAAAGGAAATAAGCCCATTACCTGAGCTTCCTCGGAAACAACTGACTATCTCGGAATCCCCTCCACGGCCGCGCATCGTCGAACAAAGGCGCAGCAGATTTCTTCTGCGCCTTCCGCCCAGCGCGATAAAGCGGCGCTGATACATCCGTCGCTTCGCTTTCATTGGGAGCGGGCGAGAAAACGGCCGAGGAATGGGGAAAGAGAGAGAGAGAGGGCGCGAGAAACAGCAAGGAAACGAGTGCGAAAGTGGGTTGGCCAGTGGGGGTGGGGAAGAAACCTAGCGCGCGATCGCGTCGGCGCCTCGCGTCCGAATGAAAGAGAATTCCATTTGGAGCCGCCAACGCCCCCAACCTCACCCTCCTCCAGCCAACGGCTGCGGCGTTTCGTTCTTGATATTCTCACCTTGCTTCTTTTCTTCTTGGATTTTCTCTCGTATCTCTTTCCTTCACTTTTCTTGTTAACTTCCTCTTTTCTTAGAAGAATCAGATCTGCTAAGCACGCTTAATTTTCAAGCATAAAATAATACAAATAACATGAAATGAAATATAATTTTTTTTTCATGTTCGAACTCGGAACTTGAACGAAATAATAATTTCGTTCAAGTTCTGACGGCCATGAACGCGCTTATAAATAAATTCAATTATCAGCGCACTTAATTGGTCAGGGATGCTTCTCACAGGTCGTTGTAAATCTAAATAATTATTATTCCTTGAGTCAAAATATTCCCAAAAAATCTATTTAAATGAGTTGATTTAATAATTATCTTATATTTTTCATCACAGCGTACTAACTTTCAGTGGTGCGATTCTCGATAGGGTCAAAAATAAGAGTTGTAGCTTTGCTTTAAAATCGACTCTGTTTCTGTAGCTGTGTGACGAAGAAAAGCTCAGACAGGCGGAGTTTCCTAGTTATGATGAAGGAAATACTCATGTTCGTCACATGTCTCTCTTACCCCCCAAACGCGGGAATTAAACTAGACCCAGGCGTGAGGCACACTGTCAAACAATCGACCCAAAACGTCAAATACATACGTACATTTTTCATCACTTTCTAACTCCATTCTAGAGCTAAACATTTTAAGGGATTTTCAAAAAAGACATGATCCCTTTCGAACAGCATCATCATTTGACCCTTCTCACTGAGTGTATTCAGCACAGGACATGCCCAACCCCACCCGGGGGATCGCTGTAACGAGAGGTCGCAAAGGAAAACGATTTCGAAAGTCGCATCTGGCAACAAGGTGCAGGCTGCCGTCTCCTCTCGTGGCCTCGGCGGTGCGCGCGGCAGATGCCTGTTACTTCTCGGGGCCGCGTTATTACGCGCGCGAATGGAGTTCGCGGCGGCGGCGGCGGCGGCGGCGGCGGCGGCGGCGGCGGCGGCGGCGGCGGCGGCGGCGGCGGCGGCGGCGGCGGTGGCGGTGGCGGTGCGGGCGCGCGCTCCTGGATTTTTCAGGCTCTGCGCTGCCCTGACCTGCCCTTCCCCGCTGCCTCCACCCCATCCCTCCACGACTCAGCCGCCCCTTTCCCATGCCACGACGCCCTATCTCGCCACGTTTCATCCCGTTCCACCCCGTCTCTCTTCGCTCCTCTTTCCTTTCTGGTTTCTTTTAGCTTTCTGCCCCCTTCATTTCGTGCCTCGGCACTCGCTTTCAATTATTGTGAAGGAAAGCAAGTGATATAAAGAAGCGTTCTTTACTCGCGCGTTGAAATATCTTAGTGCAGTTGTTTAGTCCCACGACATATTCAACACTATTGACCATTTATTTATGATTAGTATTATTTGTTGGTAATCTTCCCTCGGGTACTACACACTTTATCACAGAAGAAATAAAGAATCACGGTGCTTAAAATTTGTAATGACAAATAATACATAATATAAACAAATAATATATTGTATGAATAAATTACATACTATATGAGTATAAATGCAACGGAAAGCTGCGAATTGAAAGGCCAAGTTTTCGCTGCCGAGGCAAAGTCTCCATTTTCGCGAGGCCCTTAGCGCAGCGCCTCGCACGGAAATGTAGTGAGATTGTGGCTGCGGCGCCCGCCCCGCTCTCGAGGCTGCACCGCCGCCGCTGCCGCTGCCGCAACGCTGCGTTCGGTCATTACGGCGCTCCAGATACGCCAGCGCCCTCGAACTCTGCGGCCAGCGCTTCCGCGCAAAAGTTCCCTTTCATAATTTTAACGATCAGCTTGTTACTTATTTGCCTCCTTTGTTGTACTTGCACGACGAAGATTTCTTTCTGATGTCGCATTAGAATAGCTCTCGAATATGGAACACTCGGTGGCAAGATATCTTCCTTCTACGTATTATAAACGTGAATTTCAAGCGATTGAATAATCTACATAACATAAATAATGAAATGAACAGAGTTATTTAGTTGGTGGTATATTTTACGAGAACTCGTACGGAGAGGTGTGACATCGAATTTCCTTTTCATTTAAAAAATATTGGTTTTGTAAGAGCCAAACAAATATATATTTAATTTAATTTCTGTTGCTTATTTTTTTTTAATTTTTTGCTCGAACAATATGTAGATAGTACAGATGTTACATTAGAAAAAGTGATCTTTAATATTTATTTTCAGTATTGATAACAATTACCTTTACATCAGGGAGCGAAGGAAAATGTGATTCCAGAGAATCATGAGCGTACAATGTTTTACACGTCTATGGAAGAATATTTTCAACACTTGAACAAAATAAATGAAATTGTCGTTGAGGAAATGCATAGCAACAGTTGACAGTATTTTGCTCAACAGCTTGCGTATTACATATTCATAAATATCGAGAGCCTATGCGATACTAAATGTGCTGTCAGCGACGAAGGGCCAACAGAACCAGGTGAAATCCAACCTCCAATCACGTTCTGCCGCTGGGAGAAGCTTTACGTCTTTCTGAGGCGGGGCGGCCTTACACAAAGGGTGGACAGCAGCGCGAGCCAACCTCACGGCCATCCGGGCAATGTCCTCGGAAGAGTCGCGGTTCCACGTGATAGCAGACTCCAGTCCGGGGCACAGCGATGGTCGCGGAACTGTCGGGCGGGAGCGGGAGATAGAGAGGCGGGAGGAGCGAGGCGGAGGGTGATCGGCGCGGGTGGGGGCGAAGAAGAGGCGGGCCAAGGAGGAAAGGGGGAGGGGCTGGCACAAAAGTTTGATTCGGCCGAGCGCCGCGGCGCGCAATCGATCTGGTCCAGAGGCAGGGGCGCTTCGGAGACATATCGCTGACGTCTTCATCAGCAGCTGGCGCCGGCGCTCGGCCTGGCACGGAGGGCCCAGCGAGCGAGCGAGGAGGCGCCTCTCAGAATCTGAAGGAGTGGAGCTCGGCGACGTTATCACAGCTGGTAGTGGGGGAAGTATGTCCCCTCTCAGAAGAGTCACCACACGAATTTGCGATTAGTAATCCCGCAATTATTAATCCTAGCATTACCAAAAAAGAGGAGTTCAAAGGCACACCCATTATTGTTTTTTTATAGGTTTTACAAATGTTTATACTTTTTTATAGGTTTTATAGGCCTTATAACCCCCCTATGAAGTCCACTTATAAAGCCCTAACGCCATATCTTCCTATCTAATCCAACGCTCCAATATAAGTATATTACATATTAGATAATGTTTTCACGCATTTTCATTCTTTGTATTGTATGATCTTTTTTTACTACGTTGTATTTATCTTGTTCAGCTGCCTGCTTTCTGTTTCGATTTCTTTTTGTTTTACAGATTAACTTCTAGACTTCAGTCGTTTTCTGCTTCAACTAGAAAAACTCCATTTATTTATATGAAAACTTTATATTCATATTATCATCCACCCTCCACTTTTCCCAGTTTTATACTAATTCCCTTTCACTTTCTTTCTGCCTTTACACTTTTCCTTTAATATTTATATTTTCTGCCCATTGTGAATTGACATATGTTATGGCCCTAAGCCACCATTCTGATTGAGGTTTTCCTGGGTTCACTTCATCGCTTAAGGCAGGGCTGCTCAAGCAGAGCAAATCGGCAGCGCGGAGTCGTGTTGGCTACCCAGAGCATGACTCAGGAGCCCGAGCGTTGCCCGGTTCGCAATAACCTCTGTCACAGTGTCCCGATAACTCCAGTCGTGGAAACATGGACGTTGACGTGAGCACTTTGCAGACCACAGCGTCCAAACCGACAATTTTTATGCAGCATGGGAAGAAAAGTATCTTTTCACCGATTGCGGCAGCTATGCCAAATGTTTAGATTGCAAAAAAGTGCTAAATTACATGAAGTTTAATTTGCAACGACATTATACAGTTAATCATGCTGCTGAATATGACAAGTACGCTGAAGAACGAAAAGAAGTTTTCAGTGCTCTGAAAACAATGTCTTTCAAGAGGTAAGTTTAGGATGTATTTTGATGTTCTTATGTTGTTATGACAGTAAAATAACACAATATAAAAGAGGTAAACAAACAATTCCAACAATAAAATATTTGTTAGAATTTAACAAGAACTTCCCACAAAACCGTTTTCCAAACTACATCGGCATGCTGCTCGATTGTTAAGTATGTTTGGATCAACATACAACAGTGATCAATTTTTTTCTTCTTTGAAAAAATTGTAAATCTGGAATGAGAAGTACTATTACAGATCACGATCTGAAATGCGTTTTATTGCTCAACTGCACCTAGTCATATGTTCCAAACGCAGAAAGTATATTACGGGAAAAATCACTTAAAAGGTGTAAGAAAAGTATTTGATTTTACAATCAGCTTCATTTCTTAATTTTAATTTTCTTTACTTTAAGAATTTCCATGACTAGTTTATTTAGAAACATTTTTAGGATAACTTTTATAATACTTTTCATATTTAGCAGCATGATAAATTATGTAATGTCAATGCATTCAAATTTCTTTATGTGATTGAGCTTTGTGATTCTTTATTTGAGAGACTTTTTAGCAACTAAACATTTGGCATAGCTGGTGCAATCTACAAAAGGATAACTTTCTTTCCATGCTGCATTGCAAATTGTCTTTTTATTTTCAGATCACACAAATATGTGTATATATAGTAAATATCCAATAAATGTATGTTTATTGATGATCTGTATTTGTCTTAATATCCTTTCCCAGAGCAGTAAGACGTTTTCATTCCGAGCAATGGAATATTATCCCGTAGAAATAAGACGCGACCCACTGTGCCGCATGCTGGCGATCGATATTCGATGACGTAATCTGCTCTCTGCGGAGCTGCTGCTCTGAAAGAGGAGGCAGCAAATGGCGGCTGCTCCGCGGAGCAAATGGTTGAGCTGCCCTGACGTAACGCGTATGCCGGGATGGTTCCTAGTCTTTCATCCCAGATATACATGAAAAATCTGCCCTCCTTTCTTTTACAATTTGCTTACAATTGAGACATTCCAGTGTATGAAATGACTTCTGACATTTTGCGAAAATAAAATTATTGATTTAACATGCTTTTCTTGTTAATAAGATACATTGGGTTCTCTTTATATCACATTAGCTTTAGAGTCCAGAAAAAATTACAATGAAAATACATTTCATACTTAATGTTTATTTACTTATGTGCAGCGCATTTCCTTTAGTTAATACGATTATTCGTGAGTAACGTGAAATGTCAGTTATCGTTATTTCCGCCCGAACGCCTCAACTGTAATTATGTAAATGTAAATATTTGCTATAGTTTAATAATAATAATATTATTATTATTATTATTATTATTATTATTATTATTATTATTATTATTATTATTATTATTATTATTATTATTCTCATTTGAGATTCTCAGCAGCTTGTGCTGGGTTCAATTTTTCCATTCCCGCCACGATTAGGAAAGAGCTCGGTCACTGAGGAGTGAGATTTCACTACTAAATATTATTATTATTATTATTATTATTATTATTATTATTATTATTATTATTATTATTATTATTATTATTATTATTATTATTATTATTATCATTATATTATTATTATTATTATTATTATTATTATTATTATTATTATTATTATTATTATTAACCACTCTCTCCCCGCGCGCCCGCCACAAGCAGCAGTGGCGGCATTCATGGTGTCTGTGGCGCTATCCTCCAGCGTGCAACTCAAAACCAATTGAAGGCAAGACTACCCATACGAAACCTCCTAGTGCAATCGTCTCGTATTTTATTCGCTCTATATTTACAAAGTGAGTGTAGAAAAGCCATATCGACTGAATCTATGTATTCCATCCCATCCATTTTTAGGTTTCAAAGAGAATTATTTATAGAATTTATAATTTCATATTCATTTTTTATGAACTAATTTTTCATGTTTTATTTTTTAAGTCAATTCAGGTCTTAGCTGAGTCCTAACTATCAGGCAAATTTATTGTGCTACTAAAGTTACTTTAGATCAAGGGAGAATACATACGTTAGACCAGATGGCAAAATAAACAGTGCACATGCTCAATTTTAATAATTGACTAATTTACTTTATATCGAAAGAATAGTTGTTTTTAAACAAATTTTACCATTTTAAAAATGTGTTTTCTTTACGTCCACGGCAATGTTTTAGTCAAAAAGTCCAAAATTATAGAAAGCAACATAGAAGAACTTATGCAAAGATTAAGTTGACAAGTACAAGGTATGTATATCAGTTTGTTTCTCTCGTGTCTGAGTTTTAAGACTTATAAAGAGGTCAGTTAAAATAATATCTATATTGTGGTGGTTGTTCCTCTTCTCTTCATTATTTTATATTTACAATAACCTTTTTGCAGTATGTTTACACAAACACACACACACACACACTTTTCCATTAACATCAGCTGTTCAGAACACATCGGCTATCCCTATATTACCCTAACTGCTTTGTGACGAAATAAAAAAGGACAAACACAAAGTTCACCACCAGAGAAATTTACTCTCGCGTTAGTTGTGACTGTCACGATCCGTACGAAAAACGCATGCTTAAAGCAGGTAGAAGGAAACTTTTACTAACTACTTCATGAAGTAAAACACTCAAAAAAAACATTTTTATTTTTCGTATTTTGAGAGAAAGAAAAAGGAAATTTCAAATATTCAAATAAAATATCCCTGACGACGAATGTTGATCTTGATGTGCCCATTAACCTACAAACGCATTAATTTATTCATGCGACTTTTTTTAACATAATCAAAAAGGCTATTGGCTCACAATCTTCTATATCTAAATAAAAATAGATAAAAATAAATAAATAAAAACATTATTTAGATTTCATGGTTATTTATATTTTATTAAACACATTTTTTTATTTACCGAAAGCTCTTACTTACCCTCCAATGATACCTATGATATTTTATTACTTTTTTTATTGACCGAAAGCTCTTCCTTGCCCTCGCTGTGCCTTTAGGAATTCGTAAACAAACACACACACACAATCATACATCATGTCTTTGAAACCGTCCCAAATAATTTATAATCAACATTCATAGCAGACGCCACCCCCCCCCCACAGTGTATTGTTGACGAAAGGTTGCCTTAGGTGTCTTTCAATCAAAATGAACACGCTAAGTGATTTTATTTGCGAAGTGATCTTATTTGATATCCCAGCTACAAGCGAGCCCAGTGGTCATAGACAAGACACTACTTAGATTCCCACAATGGCCCCAAATGGGGCTGGTCTGTCTGGAATTGCGCTTTAATTTTTTTCTTGTCGTTAACTTTTCAGAAAACTACGTTTTAAAAGAAAAGATAAAAAGGAAAGAACCCAACTTCGCAATTGCCAAAGGAAAATGCAAAAAGGAATGCAACTTCCTCAGCTGCCGCAGAAAATGTAAAAAGAAAACAACTTCTCCAGCTTCCACGAAAATGACTTCTCAGTAATAGGGGAGAAAGGGTGGGAAGAGCGGGGCCTTTCCGCTGGTTGAGTACGCTCTTATATAGGCCCCAAGCTGACGTGACCTTCGTGACGTAATTAATATTTTCTTTTTCACGCCGACAACTTAATCTCAGTCATCTTTTCTTATTACATTATTGCTTGCATTTATTGTTTTTCACATTACATTACTGCATAATTGTATATTATATAAATGTTGTAGTGCTTGGTTATGAAGATTTTAACTATTTACTTTATGGCCTGATACTCCTCCATAGTTCCATTTTAAAATTGCAATCTTATTTCAGAGTTTGTATTACAAATACAATAATTTGTTGCATTACTTACATTTAATGAGAGTATTTTGTTAAGTGACCTTTTTAGAATTTCATTTGTCAAGAAAAGCAATTCTTTTTGTAATCAGTTGAAAGATGTTGACGTAATTCACTGTCGGAAATAATTATTAGCATAAATATGTAACCCTTTTTTTTTGTAGTTTGGAGGTTTGTGGGATAATATAAGAAATTTCGAAAAGGCAAAAGGTTTGAATCAATCTATTTAATACTCTCATCTGATTTCTATTGTTTTGTCAGGTGTTGCCGATAGGAGGGCTTTCAACAATACCTTGCGCTCGACCTGCGGTGGCACAGAATACTAACAATGGACTTCGTTCACAAAGCCGTTCATTTAAAAAAGAATAGCTGTGTTTAGGAACAATGGCTTTGCTTATTTACAGAAACAAAAATACTACTATGCTGAGCTTTTATCATCCCTTGGCCTGTACAATTACAATATTGATTTTGATAATACTGATAAATGAGTGTAGATGAAGTGGAATAAGGGGGCAGATACACAAGACAACGAGACAGCCGCCATAAGCTCGTCTGGTCCAGCACACGTTCCACGTTGGGAGAGCAATATGCAAATCACATGTTTGTTGCCCTACAAGCGATCGTTTATCATCTGCTTTCACATAGAGGACAGCAAAGGAGGACACATGGCGGTGGCAGTGACCCTGATCTCTTTTCCTCTGCATCCGCCCAGTTCGTTACCATATGGAGGCGATTGCGAGAGGAAGGTTCCAGCCGGTCGCACTGGCTCACCGTCCGGGAGGATGAAGAAGGTATATGGGGTGTTGGTGCGGATAACGAGCGTAGTAGCGCTGTCCAATCAACCATCCACATCGTCCGTAGTGGGAGAGACCTTTCCCTTTTGCGGCGAAGGGCGCGCCCCGGTCCGGAGGTTTCGCGTCTGCTTCTGGAGGCCCAGGCGCCGGGCGCAGCCAAAGCAGCTTTACTTAATTGTGAAGCATGGCGGCGAGCTCTCAGGAGAATGAGATTGGCGCGCGGGGCGGGGGCGGGGCGATGCCCACGCACCTGCGCGGAGCCGCCTCCACCCATAAGACCGCACGCGCGTAGGGGGGAATGACGGCGGGAGGGCGAGGACAAGGAGGAAGTTGTGGGTAGGAACGTGGCAGCCAAGAGACCAAGGGAAACGCGGGCAATGCGGGCGGCGAGGACGGCGAGGACGGCGAGGACGGCGAGGGCGGCGAGGGCGGCGAGGGCGGCGAGGGCGGCGAGGGCGGCGAGGGCGGCGAGGGCGGCGAGGGCGGCGAGGGCGGCGAGGGCGGCGGGGGCGGCGAGGGCGGCGAGGGCGGCGAGGGCGGCGAGGGCGGCGAGGGCGGCGAGGGCGGCGAGGGCGGCGAGGGCGGCGAGGGCGGCGAGGGCGGCGAGGGCGGCGGGGGCGGCGAGGGCGGCGGGGGCGGCGAGGGCGGCGAGGGCGGCGGGGGCGGCGAGGGCGGCGAGGGCGGCGGGGGCGGCGAGGGCGGCGAGGGCGGCGAGGGCGGCGAGGGCGGCGAGGGCGGCGAGGGCGGCGAGGGCGGCGAGGGCGGCGAGGGCGGCGAGGGCGGCGAGGGCGGCGAGGGCGGCGAGGGCGGCGAGGGCGGCGAGGGCGGCGAGGGCAGCGAGGGCGGCGAGGGCGGCGAGGGCGGCGAGGGCGGCGAGGGCGGCGAGGGCGGCGAGGGCGGCGAGGGCGGCGAGGGCGGCGAGGGCGGCGAGGGCAGCGAGGGGCGGCGAGGGCGGCGAGGGTGACGGAGGGCGGCGAGGGCGGCGAGGGGGCGGCGAGGGCGGCGGGCGAGCAGCGGGGCGGCGACGGCGAGGACGGCGAGGACGGCGAGGGCAGCGAGAGGACGGCGGGGCGGCGAGGGCGGCAGAGGAGGCGGCGAGGGCGAGCGAGGGTCGAGAGGACGCGAGGGCGAGCGTGGGGGGGGGGTGGCGAGGGCGGCAGGGCGGCGAGGGCGGCGAGGGCGGCGAGGGCAGCGACGACGGCGATGTCGGCGAGGGCGGCGGGCAGCGAGGGGGGCGGCGGCCGCGTGGGGGGCGGCGGGCAGCGAGGGCGGCGGCAAGTCGGCGAGGGCGGCGAGGACGGCGAGGGCAGCGTGGAGGCGAGGGCAGCGTGGAGGAGAGGGCGGAGGAGTGGAGGGGGTGGCTACTACGCAGTGGACGTGTCGGAGGGCGGTCTGGGCTCTAAGGTCGGCAGCGGTAACGAGGTGGACGTGGGAGTCTGAGATTGAGCAGAAGGAAACGATGTAGTTAGCGAAATGGCACCCGTGGCGAGAATAGAAGAGTGGAGGGGAGGTGAGGCGGTAAGAAATATGGAGGAAGCTGCGGGAAATATGGGAATATAGGAGCAGTCACAGGGGTAGAGGTGGTGAGAGCATTGGAAATGCGGATGGAATAAAATGATCACGAGCCGATTTCCCCTGTGCCGCTCAGGCTCAGTCGTGGAACCATGATATGAAGACGTTTTTTATTATCTATTAATTAATTGAGTCATTCATTCGTTAGGGTTTAGGGGTTCTTCAATGTCATTGTAGTAAATGATGACCGATTAATGGTGGAACGAGAAGTACGAGTTACGAGAGATCCCCGAAAAACCGGCCGACAGTCGCCTGTCTACTACGAACTCCAAGAGAATTGATCGAAGATTGAACTCAAACCGCAACGGTAGGAGCATTACGACACAAGGCTGTGCCATGACGGCGAACTTTACCACCAACGCCAAACGTATAGTACAGAATATCCCTGACCCGAGCAGCTATTAACTGAGTAAATGTTTCAATAAAATAAATATTTATAGTTTATAATGGCAATGCAGACATTGCACTTGACATATCTGAAAGTTGTTCGTCGTCTGAATCTTGAAATACTAGTTTTGTCAAACCATCCAATAAAATGGATTTATTCCCCGTTTCAACGTTTTAAACTTCTTTTCCCTTATTTCATCCATCCTTTCTCAAATCCTCTCCTTCCATTCCCCAGCGCTTTGTTTCGTGGGCTGCTTTTGATTTCGTTTGGCCCGTGGAGTCGCCGCTTGGGAGTTTCTCTGCCCACACGACTCCGCCGCGCATGCGCCGTCCCTTCGTTACGCCAGTCGCCCTCTCCCCTCCCCCCCTCCGCCCTCCCGCGCCACCTGTTACGCCTCGGGCTGCATCTGTAACGAGGCGGCGGGGGCGGCGGAGGCCGTTTCTCAGCCTTTGGCGACCGCTGTTTCCGCGCCCCGCGCTCTGCCGACACCCGAGGTATTGCGCACGGCCCCAAAGGGCGCCCGCCAGCCGCCTCTCCTCCCTCCCCCCTCTCTTCACCTCTTGCGGTCTTGCAACCACCACCTCACTAGTACCCCCGTTCTTACAATCATCTTCTCATTCTTACAATTTCATTCTCATTTTCATTCATTTTCATTCATTTTCATTCATTTTCATTCATTTTCATCCATTCTCATCCATTCTCATTCATTCTCATTCATTCTCATTCATTCTCATTCGTTCTCATTCGTTCTCATTCGTTCTCATTCGTTCTCATTCGTTCTCATTCGTTCTCATTCGTTCTCATTCGTTCTCATTCGTTCTCATTCGTTCTCATTCGTTCTCATTCGTTCTCATTCGTTCTCATTCATTCTCATTCATTCTCATTCATTCTCATTCATTCTCATTCATTCTCATTCATTCTCATTCATTTTCATTTATTTTCATTCATTCTCGTTCATTTTCATTCATTCTCGTTCATTTTCATTCATTCGCGTTCATTTTCATTCATTCTCATTCTCATTCACATTCATTCTCATTCTCATTCATTCTCATTCTCGCTCATTCTCGTTCTCGCTCATTCTCATTCTCATTCATTCTCATTCCCACTCATTCTCATTCTCATTCATTCTCATTCTCATTCATTCTCATTCTCATTCATTCTCATTCTCGCTCATTCTCACTCATTCCCACTCATTTTCATTCGCATTCATTCTCATTCTCTCGTACAATCATCATCACATTCGATCATTCTCTCATTTTTACAATCATTTTCTCGTACTTAGACTCAGTCTCTCGTACAATCATAATCCCATACGATCATCCTTTCATTATTTATTTCCCTTTCTTCTTCTCTGCAATTCCTTTCGAGAGGAGAGGTTCCACCGTTCCTTTTACTGTATCTCTGTCTCATGCTTCCATACCAGTCTCTGTGAAGCTTCCTCTCCACGATTGCAGGTATTTTGCCCGCAATTGCAAGAAATGAGGTTCCATTGCTAGTAATCTATTTTAATTAACTAACCTACTGTTCAATACTTGAAAATAAGGTAAAAAGATGGTACATTCAACGACCCTAAAGTTTGCAAAACAATTTAAGAAAAGAATCTTAGAGTCAGGCAATCGAGCATTTTATTGATAAAGAGTAGATTGGGCAAATTATTTTGAGAGAATGACTTCAGAAACAATAAATATCCAAATCCCCAATGTTTTCAATTCTGTTCTAGAATCTAATAAATTCACAAATAACTATGATGTTTTACTATTTAATATATTTTAACATGTGCTTTTACTATGAATTAAACAATATTTAATTCAAAAATTCATTTAATTACCCATCTCCAACGTTCTTTCAATATCCTTCAGCTTACTTACTAGCACGGAAACCTCTCCCATTCATAATATTTTTTTCTTTAAAATAACTTTCACTTGCTGAATAGCTACCAAGGCAACCTCTTTTTTTACCCTTGTGCCAGAAGTACCACAGGTTTAACCTGCTTAGGGTTTGGAGGATGTTAGGAATCCTTTCCATTTAGCCTTCTCCGGGTATCACCCACTTCCATGGTCCTCTGTACAGTGTAATGGGTATTTCTTTCTTATTATGACGTTGGAAGTGGGGTGAAGATGACGTGGGAAGCGTCATGCTGCACACAGATACTAGTTCCCTCATATTTACAGTTAATAAAGCCATGAAATACTAGTACTCATTTAGAACCTTAGGACCGCCCTGAATAGGCCATGCAATGCGCAGATGTGAATCAGGGTCCCTCAAGTTAGCAAAAGCCAACCTGTTCAATTCACAATAATTTTTCTTTCAATTAAAACTGATATAGATGACCTCAATAACTTTTGAATAAAATTACGGCTAGGTCTTTAAATTGTTTTAATGCATACTTGATCAATGACTTTTTGGTGAATGTAAGTTTTAATGTTAAAAACTTTAATTAGATTTATTTCTGAAAGAATGTACATCACCTTGTAATATGATGTTTATATTTATATGAATCAATAAGGAAAACACTTTGCTGTAGGTATGCTTTAAACGTTTTAAACAAATAATTACCTAGTAAAATGAAACTTATCCTGATAAATGTTTTAAAAAATACATTTTCAGTAATTGAAAAAGTCGAGAACTATCGTCGAAACGTTGTACACTTTGTGCAAATGAAAATATAATGAAATTTTAAAAATTAACTTCTTTAAATTTAATGGGTTGTATTTAATAATAATAATAATAATAATAAGAAGAAGAAGAAGAAGAAGAAGAAGAAATTTTATTAGACAGTTACAACTAACAAACAAATAAAATTCTAATTTCTCAATCTCTGATAAGCAGATACATTTTCCTTGTACCACCATCTTCAGTTTGAAAATGTTGTTTACTGAAATCTGTTAGGTGGGAACCCTGTAATTTAATAACATTCCCACACTAAGTGAATCATCAGAGAAGTGGCGAGGCGCGAAACGACAAGTGCGCGGGGGCAGGGGGTGCGACCACGCAAGGGTGCGCGCGAGGTCACGCGTGGCCGTGCCCCGGCGACACGCAACGTGACGATGACAGCTCAGCCTAATGATGGGCGCTGCTTTGCATACCCCGCCCCGCCCCCACACCGCCCTCGATCCCACCGCGTCCATCTCACTCCCGCCTCACACGTGCCCCGCTCCCAATCCCATCACGCTTTCATTTTATATCCGCTGCGCTCCTGGCCTACTCTTGATCACAGCGCGCTCTCGCATTGCTTTCAAGCCGCTCCTGCCGTGCTCCCCTGCACCTGCTCCCGTTGTGTACCGCTTTCGTCCAGCCCCTACCCAGATTCCAATCCCACTGTGCTCCCGCCCTGCGTCCGCAACGCTCCTGTCGCTCTCCTTTCCCTTTCCCGCCCCTCTCCTGCCCCTCTGGAGCTCTACTCTTACACCGCTCTTAGCCCGCTCTTGCCTCGCTCTAGTCCGCTCCTTCCACGCTTCTGCCCTACTCCTGTCTCGCTTCTGCCTTGCTCCTGCCTCTCTCCCGTCCCGTTCGTGCTCCGTTCCTGCCCCGCCCCTTTCCTGTCTCTCTCCTGCCCGCTCCGCTCCGTTCCTGTCCTGATCCTCCCCGCATCCGCCCCTCTAGCCCCGCTCTTACCCCACTCCTGCCCCGCTCTCGCCCCACTCCGTCCATGCTTCTGCCCCGTTCCTGCTTCGCTTCTGCCCCGCTCTTTCCTCTCTTCTACCCTGATCCTACACCGCTCCAGCCTCGCTCCAGCGCCGCCTCCGTCCCACTCCTGCTTCCATCGCGCTCCTCTCTCTCCTGCCCCGCTATCAGTCCATTCCAGATCCGTCTGTGGCCTCCCTACTTGCTCTCTGCCCCACCTCGCTTTTCTACTGTACCACGCATCCGCCCGGCCCGCCACGCATCCGTCCCGCAAGCCCCCACTCCAGCCACACCCCACACACACGTCCCGTACACCAGCCGAGCTAAGCACTCACACGCGCCCGCGCCGGCTCTGATGCGCGCACCGACATGTGTGGCGCCATTTGGTTCCACCATTAATATATTTCAGCCGCCAATTTCTCTTAATTGGTTTCAAGTGAGTGGCTCGCGTGTAATCGGCGGGGGCGAGGGGGCGCGGCTAATTTAGAAATAATTCATGATGGATGAGCAGTCATCAGCAGGCGCGGGCCTCCGCCCGGACACGCCCTGCGGCGGGCGGCGAGGCGCCAGGTGACGCGGGCAGCCCAGCGGCGTCACCCGCCGCCGCCCGTGGCGATCCTGGCGGCGGGACGGGTGATTAGCCACGACAGAGCCCAGATGACCTCCCGCCCCACGCGCCATTCCGTCGCAAGCGGGCCTTTCTCACACACGCTCACACTTCGCTCGAGGGAAAGGCTCCGTAGCTGATGGCCGTCGGAGGGTCGTTATATTACATTGAGACAATGACACGTATAAATAGGCTAAATTTGATGTGCCGAGATCGACATCGACAAATAATAATAATAATAATAATAATAATAATAAGAAGAAGAAGAAGAAGAAGAAGAAGAAGAAATATAATAATTAATTTAATAATTTGATTGATTGATTTTTTCGTGTTTCCCAGCGCGTCAACTGCTTCGATCATTGGTCCCGTTAGTGTAGTGCATGTTTTTTCTCGGGAGATGGCGGTGATCTTCCCCCGCTGGATGGCGAGATCCGGCGCCGACCTACCGTCGCTAGTGGGGTTTCCCCCCAACCAGGACTCTCCCACCAGCGGGGCATCGCCCCAGTCGGGACAAGTTCTAAGCTCCCGACCGGTCTCCCGGAATATGTTGTAGAGTAGTGCATGTTAGTGTAAGTATGTGAGTAAGAGGAGAGGATAGGACAAGGAAGAGAAAGGACAGATCGCGCGCTGTCCGTGGCCCGTTTGATAGGGTACTGCTCCGGCATTCGCCTGGTGTTGATCGGAGAAACCACGGAAAACTACCGATCAGAGCAGTCGGCCGCTAGAATTCTTCTCCAGACTGAATTCGACCTAGCTGAAAAGTTAGTGTCGAAAATCCTGCCGCCGTCAATTTAATAATTAATATAATAATAACAAAAAGAATAATAAACCCAGAGAATTGGCTAAATGCATAGCACGCTGATTTTGCAGTCGGGAGGTCCGGCTTCGATCCTTATCCTGACCGGGATTTTTCGTTGTTTCCCTCGGTCATAGAGACGAATGCTGAGATGGTTCAAAAATGCCACGATAACATCTCATCATTATCCTATCACCTCATAATTAACAATTCTCGGCTTAACAACCTTGGCCGAAGCAGCCGAGGAGCAGCCGAAAAACTGCTCCTCATAGTGACACACGTTAATCTCTCTCCAAGAAAGAATATGACTGGACCTCGGAAGTGAACCTGAAGCGTGTTTAGAAATGGCCGATACGCTAATAATAATAATAATAATAATAATAATAATAATAATAATAATATAATAGTCTAAAGAATACCTCGCAAGGAAAGGGTATTCTCAGTTTCAGGAGAGGACGACTTTGAGGACACAATTAAGATACATTATTGCGGGATATTTCATGTAATTCAATCATAGTTTTCCTGTTTTAACGTCTGTCATTGCTCTCGAAATAGCCGCAACGTGATTTGCTCGTACAAATCACTGTTCTTTGGGGTATCTTCTTTCTATAACGATTAGTTTACTGGTAATTGGTTTCCACTACAGCGATGAATTATTGATAAGAGCGGAAATAGAAATTCTGTAATAACAATTCCAGAAAATATTAGGAACATTATCTTTGCCTCATAATATAAAATAAATAATTCCCAAAAATTCTGTGTTAGACACGCTCAATGATTTTCCGGAACACCATTCCTCACTACAGAATCTGAAGAGCGAATAATTCTCCTGGGCGACAAAGAACGTCCATAAAATCCAATATTCATCTCACTCGCGAAGAAATATTTCAACTCGCCCTCTTCCCTGCAAGAGCGTGAATATCATAAAGGCGCGCATTCCGCGTGCACAGCGCAGGCAAGGAGAGGGGCCGCTTAATGGAAGGATTAGAGCCTCCAGAGATTTCCTTTAAAAATTCGCGTTCATCACGGCACGTCGTAACTCCGCGAGCGCCTTGAATATCCTCATAAGAGCGTAATTATTTTTTTCGGCGGAGCGCGCGCTTTGATTTATCGGGTTGGAGCCCACCTGGCGCGCCGCGCCGCTGCTGCTCCACCGCCGCCTCCATCACCGCCGCCTTCACCGCCACAATCACCGCCGTCACCGGCATCATCGTCGCCCGCACCGCCGCCCACGCCACCGCCGCACGGCCCACCTCCGTCACCACCATTCCAGCATTGCCACTACTGCCATACCCATCACTAACACCACCGCCATCCCCTCCGCCACCACCACCGCCACCGCCAGCACCAGCACAACCGCCAGCGCCACCGCCACCGCCACTGCCGCCGCCACCACCATTGTCAGCAATGCCACCGCCACTGCCACCGCCACCACCATTGTCAGCAATGTCACCGCCATCACTAACACCACCGTCACCGCCACCGTCACCTCCACCGTCACCTCTACCGTCACTGCCACCGCCACCGTCACCGCCACCGTCACCGCCACCGTCACCGCCACCGTCACCGCCACCGTCACCGCTAGCACCACCGCCAGCGTTACCACCATTGTCATCATTGCCACCGCCGTCACTAACGCCACAGCCACGGCCCCCGTCACCACCACCGCCGCCGCCACCACCATTGTCAGCATTTTCACCGCCACCGCCACCGCCACCGTCACCGCCGCCTTCACCGCCACAATTACCGCCATCACCGCCGTCACCGGCATCATCGTCACCACCACCGCCGCCCACGCCACCGCCGCACGGCCCACCTCCGTCACCACCATTGCCAGCATTGCCACTACTGCCACACCCATCACTAACACCACCGTCATCGTCATCGTCACCGCCACCGCCACCGCCACCGCCACCGTCACCGTCACCGCCACCGCCACTGCCACTACCACTGTCGCCGCCACCACCACCACCATTGTCAGCAATGCCACCGCCACTGCCACCGCCGCCACCATTGTCAGCAATGCCACCGCCATCACTAACACCACCGCCACCGTCACCATCACCGCCACCGCCACCGTCACCGTCACCGTCAGCACCACCGCCAGCCACCATTGTGATCATTGCCACTGCCATCACTAACACCACAGCCACGGCCCCCGTCACGGCCCCTGTCACCGCCACCACCATTGTCAGCATTTTCACCGCCACCGTCACCGTCACCGCCACCGCAATCGCCACTGCCACCGCCACCGCTGCTATCGCCGTCGCTGTCGCTGTCACCGCCGCCGCTTGTCCCATTGGAGAGGTGCCTCAGTACCGGAGATACATGGAGAGGGAAAACAGCGCGAGCCGACGTGTAGGACAACGCCAGCAGGAGGAGGCTCATATATCGGAGGAGGAGCAACACTGTTACCTTCTGGAGTGTAACGAGCACTCCACTATGGTACCAATAAACGTTGCAGCTGACGCGTCCGGAAACGCAAAATAATTAAAGAAACACAAAACAATCCCGTAAGAGAATGTTTTGACACAAGGCACGTCCAACAGGTCTCAGCATGGAAAAAGGTTCTCTCTATGCAACTGCAGTTCTTCCGCGCATGTAACGAAACTCACGCCTGTTTTAACATCTTTCGGAGCATAAGTTTTCCATTACGTTTACAGTGGTGCGATGAAAATGGTTAAGGTTAGAATGAGTGCTACAGACAACAAGAACAGTTTTCTCCCAAGCTTTGCGTTACGTTACATTGATCAGAAATGGCCATTAATCACTGCATTTAATAACATGTGGTCTAAAGATCATTTATAGTTCGTTGTGATTCATTTATCACAGTTGTTTCCAACATTTTCTCTGTTCATTCGTCACTATTTACAGGAAATTATTGGGTGACATTTGATCTGCGCTTCAAAAAACCCCACTAATTTTAACATTTTTATTCCGAATTTTAAATAATAGTATATCATCTTGGACAGAGATATTTCCACAGCACCCACAGCATCTATACAGTATTTTACCTCGTTTTTTTACTTAAATTGTTGCGAGCCACAAAAATGTAAACTGAGGATCAGCAGTTTCATTTTTATTTATTCTTTTTAAATTTTGCTGGGAGGTGGATAGTCCTGTCCGCAGACCAATTTGCTGCTTATTTGGCGGGCATCCCCGTTGTCTTCCACGCGAGGGGGCGAGGGTGGGGGTGGGGTTGGGGGTCCGAATTGGGCGCGGCAGCGGCAATCGCAGGGCGCCGCAACAGGTGCGCGAGTAATTGACCAACCGCAACGGCCCGTGGAACGGCGTATTACGGCGCGAGGCCACCATTCGAATTAAGGCAAAGTGAATGCCACAATGAGCCCCATGGATTACACGCCGCTCAATTAGCGTCAAGATGGCATTTTCCAATCCCGTTTCAATCTATTCCTTTTCCGAATTCAATGAAATGTATTACATTCAGGCGTCAACTAATGTCAGCAACGAGGTTATAAGAAATTTTACAGAACAAATGCTTTTTTGTTTAATAAAAATCGACTACAATAAAACAGTCCTGTTCTGTTCATTCATCGTATAGTTTTCCCTAGATATTGCCAAAACCAATAGTACAAACGAGGTTATAAAAAGTTTTAGAGAACGAGTATTTTTCTTTTATATAACGCGAATTGACTATGATAAAACAACCCGTTTATTCATCATATGGTTTTCCCTCTAGATATTTCCAAAACCAACAGTATTCTTTTTATAAATAAAGTTCTGGAGTCACCTCTTATTACATCTGGCTTGGATACAATTTCCATTATAAAAATACACTGGATTGTAATGGTACATTGTCATTTAATGCTCTCAAAATCATACCATAAATCAAGAGCAACAAGCCAAAAACAATGTAAATGTGTTGGCAAATCCTTCTCCTCACGTGAATATACATTCACCTTTAACTTACTGACAAAAGCCGCAAAAGTAGGATCGATCAATTACAGCGTAATCACCAACTGGCTGACAAAAGTAATTTCTCAGTTATCATGTTACGTGCATTCTAATCACTCCATCGTGAAAAACATCACTGGCAGTGTCAGCGAATATTTTTATGACGCTAGCGAAAGAATTGAAGGGCGTCGATTTAACGCTCAGATCCATCGATAATGTTTGTCGAGTCGTAGAAGCGATATTACGATAATTCGGCGTGATTTATGTGGCAGACGCCTCAATATGCATTACTATATAACAATATCCATCACCGCCGCGCCCGCGCCCGCGCGCAGAGCGATCTATGATTTAGTGGCGCGGCCGCACATTAGGAAGAGCTCGCCTCGCGAGGGGCGATAGCGCGAATGGGATGCGAAACGAGGGCGCAGGCGGGAAGCGTGGGGCGGGTGGGACAAGGCCGGGACGCGACGGGACGGGGCGGAATGGGATAGAGCAGGACGGGATGGATTGGCACGGGATGGAGTGGGAGGGGATGGAGTGGGACGGGATGGAGTGGGGATGGAGTAAGGAGGGATGGAGTGGGACGGGGATGGAGTGGGACGGGATGGAGTGGGAGTGGAGTGGGACGGGATGGAGTGGGACATGATGGAGTGGGACATGATGGAGTGGGACGGGTTGGAGTGGGACGGGTTGGAATGGGAGGGGATGGAGTGGGACGGGATGGAGTGGGATGGGATGGAGTGGCACGGTATGGAGTGGGACGGGATGGAATTGGATGGGATGGAGTGGAACGGAATAGAATGGAACGGGATGGAGTGGAACGGGATGGAGTGGAACGGGATGGAGTGGAACGGGATGGAGTGGAACGGGATGGAGTGGAACGGGATGGAGTGGACGGGATGGAGTGGAACGGGATGGAGGGTGGAGTGGTGGAGGGGATGGAGTGGGACGGGATGGATTGTCACAGGATGGCTTGGCATGGGATGGCACGAGACGGGGTGAGTAGGAGAGGAAAGGGGAGGGGAGGGATAGGGACAAGGTGATACAGAAACAGAGGAGGCGGGAAATGTGGTGGGGCGTGACAGGGGCACATCGGAGGGCGGTCCAGTACATGGTCGGGGTCGAGGTGGGATGGGTATAAGCAGAGGGCAGGATGGGACAGAGCGATTGAAGGTGGGCAACGACAGGACTAGGCGGAACGGATAGAGCAGGGGGGGATGAAGTGGGTCGGGACGGAAGGGACGAGACGGAGTGGGACGAAACGGAAAGGGACGGGATGCGACGGGGCGGGGATACAAGGAACGGGGTAGGGGCAGGGGGTGGTATAGAGGCAAGGTATTCCAGGAGAAGAAGAAACGCGGCGGGGCGTGTCAGTGGCGGAGCCGAGGGTGGTACAGAAAAGGGGGTCGGGACGGTGTGGGGTGGGTGGGCTGAGAGCGGGACGGGACGGAGCGATTCAATGCGAGCAGCGACGTGACGGAGTGGAACGGGATAGTGCAGGACGGGATGGGGTGGGACGGGTTGGAGTGGGAGGGTAGGAGCGGCGAAGGCGCAGGGGTTAGATAGAGGCAAATACTATAGCGGCAGGGGAGGCAAGAAATGTGGTGGAGCGTGGTGGGGAGGAGCCGAGGAGGAGCGGCCAACTACAAGGGGGGTCAGGGCGGGGTGGGTGTGGGCAGAGGGCGGGGCGGAACAGGGGCTGAGCAGGAGTGGTGGCGCGAACGAGGAAGTGGGACGGGCAGCGCGGGCGGGAATGAGAGCAGGAAGGTGGAAGTGCCCTTTTTTCGAAAAATCTTGCGAGGCATAAAGTGGTGGAGGAGGAGTTAGGAAAGGACGGAAAGGGTGCCAGGCCGGGCGGGGCACACAGTGCCCGTGCAAGCGGATGTAGCCCCAGTTCCGTCTGCTACCTATTTACGAATTCTTTGACTATTCTATTTTATATACCACCTTCGCTCATTTTTTGATACTAGGAGGGGACTAGTTGCCGAGAAAAGACGAAATCATGTCGAGTAGACTAAAATATATGTGGAAATTTGCTTTTAACTATATTATTTCTTAATTATATCGGTTAGTTCTCCAACTCAGTGGGTGGTAATTATAATTGAATAGTGCGACGTCCGAAGAAAATATGGAAAATGGTAGTAGAAAATGTAATTATTCCGCTTTGTTATTGCGCTCAAATTTCACATTGACGGGCAGAGCGCAGTTTCAGAAAAATGGAAACAATACTTTCACTCTCCTCTCGAGCAACCGAAAGTAAAGAGTAAAAGCTCCTTCAAGTAGCAAAAGAGGGCAATATACGTAGTTGCGGCTGAACTCTCCTTCATTGAAGCTGGGGGAAAAAAAAATTTTACCCTCCTTCCCTCAATTTGCACCACTATTTTCGTTGAGTAGAAATTCTAGGAAAGGCACAGCAACACGATAAAATATTTCGTAAAATATGAAAGTAAGTCGAAAATTAATTTGTCACCTTTCATCACATACCATAAATCATTTACAGAAATTGAATAAAAGGTGGAAACAAAAGTTCATTCCGTGCATTTCTCGATTCACAACGTCGGTGATGAAGCCAAAGCCCGCGGGAGGCCCCTCACGGGGGTGGGGACACAGCGCGGTGGCGGGGGGGGGGCGCCGAGCGAGGGAATGCGGTGGGGTCGATGGCTGTTGGCGCCCAACGCGATGTAGCCATCAGCATGTGCACTCGATCTGCCTTTCCGCTATCGCCCATCGCCCATCGCCCATCGCCCATCGGCGGCGCCGAGTGCGCGCGCGTCATCACTCGCCGCCGGATTTTCATCACGCGCCTGTCCCCGCGCCATCCATCACTCGCGCGCGCGGGCGCCGCCCCCACGCCACCTCCGCCCTGCTGCCCCACCGCTCGTCTCCTCCACCCCGGCTTTCGTTACTCCCCGCTCCGTCCCGACATCTTTCTCCCTGAGCATCCTCGGCTGAACCACCCTGACACGTCCGCTACCGGACACCAGCTCCGTTACCGCCCCTGGTCACTTTCTCGTCTTCTGCCTGCTACCAGACACCTCCAGCTCCGCTACCGACCCTGCTCACTTTCTCGTCCTCTGCCTGCTACTAAACTACTCCACTTCATAACTCCCACTTCTTCACACTTCCCCATCTTCTACCCGTTCCCGCACCTACCACCATCGACTAATTCTTTACTTCACATTACCACCTCCGTACTTCCCCGACAATGCCGCAGACCTCTGCTATGCACCGGTACCTGATCTCTTCTCGCCCATTCCATTCCTACTCCCGCCACTCCCACTCCCGTTCCCTGCCGCCGGCCCTTCCCCGGCAGCGCTCCGGCCCACTCCCGACAACTTCTATTCCATCTCCCACCCCACCGCCGTGTCCCCGCTCCCAGCCGCGTCCCCGCTCCCTGATTCGACGCAGCCGCTCGAGCGGCAGACGGCAGGCCGTCCTACCGTCCGCTCAGCTCTCCGAACCGAAGCCTCACAATGAGTGTCAGCGACAGAGAGAATGCATTCAATGCGACGGATAGAACATGACACTTTGACGCTCTAACTGGCCGAAGAGTAGCAATGTTGCTAAACAATATGATCACCATCGGGGACATGATTACGAACTGACTGTGATGGCTCAGCGTAGTGGTAATTGGAAGGTAGACGGTTTGATCTAAGCAGAGCCCCAGGAATGTTCTTCATGTCTTTAATCAGTGAGCTTGTGGCGCATTGTTGCAAAATAAATTCGTAGGCTGATAGCTCCGATCTGTAGTTTTGTGGTTTCCGTTATCACATCCTGACGAAAAATTGAACAACACACTATACAACGGGCCAAATATTCCCCAAGATTCTACATTCCAATTCTCTTTTTATCCCTTCCAATCTGAAGTGCCCTAAAACTACAAAGCAATCAACTCCAATGTCATGAGCTCTTTCTAGTAACATTGGACTTACTTGCCTTTACGGTTACTCGTGAAATAAACTGTTTTTAGTAAATTCTTCGCAATACATTCTGGCAGTAATACAAATAAAATGTTAAATGTTCTCTTTCTTCCCAGTTCTTTCCAGCGGGTATCCGCATCTCTTTTTCGACGGTTTCTCTCGATTCTCGACCCCTGCTATCCGTGCCTTCCCCTGGCTCTCCTTCTCTCTGCCCCGTGAGCCTCCACCTACAGCACTTCGACTGCTGACCACCGGAAGAAAAGGAATTTGCATACGCTCCCTCGCGGACTGCCCGATTCCCCCGGAGCGAGGCCACCTCCTTTGGAAGAAAGCGTGCGCGCATAAAAAATACAAGATAAACCGCAATAAGAAATAAAGCAAACTAATCATATGTACCACAGAAAGGAAAGAAACCAATCGATGGTTCACTGATGAAACCTATCCAAAAAGAATCTAAGAAAATATTGACATAATCGAAGAATGTAAGCCAAGTTTATTCCAAAAGTTTATAGTACAAGTTGAGAGAAAATAGCTGTGATTAGAGCAAGAAAAGAGATTTCGGCAAAACTGCGTGGGAAGTCGAAAGAAAGGAAACAAATAAGCATAAGTATCACAGAGAGGAGAGCGATCAATCGATGTTTCCCTGATGAAACTATCCAAAAGAAACTAAGAAAGCATTGACATGTTCTAACAATGTAAGACACGTTTATTCCAGAGGTTTATAGTACAAGTTGAGAGAAAATAGCTGTGACTAGAGCAAGAAAAGAGATCTCGGTGAAACTGCGTGAGAAGTCGAAGGAAAGGAAATAAGTAAGCATAAGTATCACAGAGAGGAGAGCGATTAATCGATGTTTTCTGATGGAACTATCCAAAAGAAACTAAGAAAGCATTGACATGTTCTAACAATGTAAGACACGTTTATTCCAGAGGTTTATAGAACACGTTTAGAAAACTAGCTGTGACTAGTGCCCGAAAAGAGATTTCGGCGAAACTGCGTGGGAAGTCGAGAGAAGGGAGGCAGAAAGCGCGGCGACAAAGCGGCGGCGGCGGCGGCGCCCGACCAGATGCGAGCGAGTTGGCAGGGGAAAGGGCACCGCAGTAAAAACCTTCCGGTAACTTGTTCTCCGACAGTTCGAACGAAAGAAATGAAGGCAGTTGTGCTCATAAAAGGAGGGAAGAAAAAGGGCTGCGCTCTTAGCTGAAACCACTGCTGCACCGTCTCGGCCGCCAGCATTTGGCCGCAAAGCTGCAGCCCCAACTCCAAAAAATGAGCAACAGGCCGTCCACAATACTTTGCCAGAGGCTATGGATGCCTAGATTAAACGAGAATATGAGATCCTACAGTGACGATGGGAAATACAATAAAAAATATGAGTTTCAATACAGCCCTTAAACAGTTGAATATATTTAGTTGAGATGGGAGAAACTGAGGTCGCATCAATGTTATGAATACATGGTCAGATTGAATGAGATCAGAAGAAGGGATTTGGACAGTGTTTTAATGAATCATTTTATCCTTTAATCAAAAGACGAATACTAATTCTAGGTCATATCTGTGCATTTTTCTTTTCAATCCATATTGTAATAATAACCATTTTTTCTTCTTCATTCTATTTAACCAGTTAGGAATCACGAGCGAAAATCAATTGTTCATTTTTAGAGATTTATCTTCCTCTTTTCAATATTCTTTGATCTTCTCCCTGTGTTTGTTTTTCCTTTCCTTGAACCACTCTGACTCACTGCACCCACTCGCTAACACCATCGTTGCTGTCATTTGCTATCGTCATTCAATGCCCTCGCCGTTTAGCTCATTCCCAGCGTGCTCGCTTCTCATGTCGCGACCCCGGCTTCGATTCCCGTTTGGGCAGGATTATAATGTGCGTTCTCCTTGCAATGTCCCAGCAAATTTTGCTGTAGGACGATAAGAAAACTTACTTCCCAGGTTGAGAAGATCATAAAATGGCTTGGTGAGGTCTTCATGCTAACCACACGCACCCCCTTAACCCATGGTCGCGTGGCCGGGGCGCTGCTGGTAGGACAAGGCCCAAACGCGGGCTGTTACACCAAGGACAGACACAGATCGCCATTCAATACCTCACCCATATTCTAAAAAACCGTCATGGAAATTTCTTTGCGATTTCTATAATTATCTTCACTACATACATCATCCAACCAATTCCGATATTGAGATTTAGTAATTCTTTATTTACGAAGATGTGCTAAAAACAATATATATTCAAATTATGTTTTCAAACAGAAATACGATTTTACATGATCATGACTAAAGCTGACATCAGGTTTAGAAAAATCGAGGATTATGTTTAAGTTGACCTGGATCTGTAAAACTGTTCTGAAAAAATCTATAAGAATATGAGTTTTAAGCAATAAATTATAGTGCACGATAGAGATAGTGAATTCTAAGGCAACTGAGACGATTTTTTATTTTGTACATAACAAAATATACAAGCAGCTGAATATTAAGAAAAGATGGGAGAGCTGAGAAATCAAAGCTTCATTTTAATAATATATATGAATTACTATTGAGGCTAAGTATAGGTTACTAGATTTCATTTATAACATTTTCCTCCACATCTACCGTATCTCTTCGGAAACAAAAACAAATCGTTAACGCAACAAAACAATAAATTTCTTTCTTCAAAAAAGGTCAAATTTCCGAATATTACTAATCACTATTCTATATTAACTTTTAGTAATATTTACATACAATCCCTATAAAACGAATATAAATTCGCTTAAAATTCAAGTTGTTAAATATTGTATCTTATGCAGTGCATACTGTCGGCACTGAGATAACACCATCGAGCAAACTGCAGGCAAATTTTACTCAATGTTGTAAAATATAATTAAAAATCCTCAAACACGTAAATTTCGCTTTAGAGCATAACTTCTAGAAACAAAAACCGAGTACTAACTGAATCAGCTGTTTCTGACGCCACATTTCGTCCGCTCAGCCACATCATCAAAAAGCTGCGTCCACATAGCTCGCGCTTCCGCTCCCAGACGGAAAGCCGTATGAATAAATTGGCGGGCGCGCAGACGCTCTCGTGCCCGCGCAAAAACGCAGCTATGAAAATAACCGTTGGGCGGAACAGGGCTTCCTGGGCGGGTGAGGACGTGCTGAATCCGGATTTCGGAGTCCGACGCGACCGACTCGTGATTAAATATGTTTGCCGCCAGGTCGCGCCAGCCGCCGGCGACGAGGAGAAACAATCGTCAAACACGGCGGATATTTCCTCCGCGAAACGCAATAACAGCTTAATGTAATCACTTTAAAACTCAGTTAGTTTCTCCGTAATTTCTGTTCCTTTTAATTCGCGCGCGCTCCGCCGTTCCCAGGAGGAGTACGGGGTGGGGTGGGGTGGGGGGCCCTCCCCATTTGCATGCCTGCCGGCGTGTCCTTACGGCTAACGAGCACCCTAATGTCACCTGCCGCCCGCCTGCAGGGCGCCTGCAGCGCCTCTCAGGAAGAGCCAATTCCCTGGACGCTAATCGCGTGCACCGCCGCGCGCGGACGCGTCGCGACACTCGTTTAGATGAAAAAAAAAGAAAAACGTCTTTAGACTTGATTCACGTGGGCGGGGGCGGCGCCCTTTAAAGAGGACGGAGGAATTAGTGCGGTGTTAGTTACTGGTGGCTTCTAAATTAAACACATTTCTTGGCTCACTTCAGAAAAAATGCTAAATAAAGTAGGTTCTTCACACTTTTATACTAGAGCATGTTAATTAGTATGTTTTCTAGGCAAGTCCTCGAGACTGAATTTATTTTATAACATCCCAGTTATAGCAGATACCTTTATTTTACGTTTGAGTTTGCTGATTTCTAATCACGTAGTTGACACACCGATCGTGAATTACTATTAAATACTTTTAAAAAGCATTTTAGATAAAACTGGTTTCTTACATCTAACAATATATTTAAATTCAAAAAACAACAATATTTGAAAATATTCCACAATTACTGAAACTATTTTTTTCTATTCTCATTGTATAATACTATCATGTGTTGGCTGTAACCAGTTGCATAATGATACTCATAACGATACAGATTTCAATATGATACAGGTTCTTGACCAATCACAGAAGTTTACAAACCAAGTATTGATAATTAATCATTGAGAATCGTTCAAGTAAATGTTTCGTTCGATTGTGTAAATTAAAATTGTATTTGATATTAAAGTATGCTTGTTAGCTTCAATTTCTTTTATTATTAGTATTTTTCGAGGAATATTATTTAAAATAAATTGGATCGCAATTTCATTTTGATACAATTTGACTAGCGAGTAGTCCCTCGCAGGCGACAGGTAACTACAGCACCTCGCAGACTGGTAACCACAGCCACCTGCGGCAGCATGCGAAAGTAGGGTTAGATGGCCTTCGTTGAATCCTACATGTCAATTGCCACGAAACGCTTCAATGTAAACGTTTAACTTATAAAAGTCGTCGAAAAAGTACCGTATGAAACTCGATGTAATGAGTATTAATACACTCGTGTGAAGTTTACGACACTTGCTCGTATCGTAATACATTCACATTCGTGTATTAATACCCATCATTGCATCATCGTTTCATAATGTACTATTCATCTTCAAAATAATAAATAAAGCATAATTTCATTTGTGCACTACGTAGTCCAGGGGACAAAGGAAGAAACGTGGGTTTCTCTAAAGTTCGTGCCATATCTTCTTAGATATTCTGTTTTCCCCTTTTCTTTGCAGTACAAGTTTTGTCGTCCCTAATATTTGATACAGGCTAGCAAACTCTTCACCAAATGCGTCATCAATATACAATCTTTTTTCAACATATAAAAGAAAGCGAATATAAAATAAGAATTAATAAATTAAAATGTATTAAACTGAAGTATATTACTTCATTTTAACTTAAGTATATTAGTTCGCAATATTTTCACATAAGTACCGAGAGCGAATGGTTAACTCAAAGAGCTTCATTTATTTTATTTTATTTATTTATTGCAGTTAAGGGGCTTTTCAATTCCTGAAGTTAATGAGACTCGTATTCGATGATGTAATGAGTAGATGATGTCGGTGATGACAAAGTGAACGATGATGGCCAGAGGGCTAGGCGAGGGGAAGGAGAAACGGCAGAAACCTCAGAAAAGCTCCCAGAATTCAGTTTGTTTATTATAAATTGTACATGCTTTGGCCGGAAATCGAACCCGGACCACAACGGTAGAGGGCACAGGTCCTAGCCGTTACACCACGAGTCAACCCGCCAATGAGCTTAATATTTCGCGAAATTAAATATAATAAACCTAAAAGCACGTGAAGAATTCGAATCCCTTATTCAGCTTTTTGGTATGCTTCCGTTGGCTTAGACGCTGTGAGGGAGCGTTTGATAATGGGGTGATGGCTGGTGGCCGTGCTCTGCAGTGTACGTAACCGTTCGTTCTTTATTTGTAAACTGCGTAATGAGAAACTGGATAAAAAACGTTGTACTAACATCGGTACCAGGATCAGTTTACGTTAAATGTGTGAAGGTATAGATAGCAAAATTTGTTTATTTTTACAGTCGAGTAATGGTAAGAACCGATTAACTGTGAGCTGGGCTTCATCGACCATGATGAACAACGAGATAATGAGATTGCTCAATAGAAAATAATTCTTGCGTTTTAAGCATGGTCTTGTAGTTTTCGGTTGTACATGTTTTTCTATAGGGTTTAATGAACGTTTTGTAGAAATTAATGTTAGTTTTTGAAATATTTATTCTTTAATTATTATTGTATTAATGATGAATTTAATTTAATGTTAAACCATATTTTTTTTAAAAAAAATCGAAGTCGTATAGCTGAAAAATGTACCAGACATTGAAAGAGGGATAAACAAGCAAGTCACTCTCCGTTGGCTTCATGGATCGTAAAAGACGATGGAAAATTGCTGGAAATGGAGTTCAATGAATTTGCACGTTATCTCAGTCTAAAATTAAGCAAAAATGAAATACAACGAACTTGTCAAAAAAGATAAGCCAATGTTAAAGATGATAAAAATATATAGTTACGGCAAAATATACCTACATTTCACCTTTATAATATTAGAAATAATAAAAAAAAACGGTCCCAAAGCCCTTAACCGGTCCGAGCACACCGTAAATGTGAATACGTAAAGCTGAACGTGATGTTATCAGCAGAAAACATAATAGGTTTTTTTACCTAAGAATCCGCGCTGTAACAGCGGATCTCTCTCTCTTGAGGGTCGAGATAAATAACACAATTGAGAAACAAACGCAGTGATTTATGGGTCATTTGGAGCGCCCACCCGCACACGGGGCGGAGTGACGTAATTATCTTCCAAACAAAATTCATCGCCGGGTGGGCGGGTGGGGGAGGGGGCGCTTCCCAGCCCTCTGGTCATTACGCCGCGCACGGCGCCGCCGGTGGACGCGTCCGAAATTAAGCGAATTTGGATGCCAAGCGCGTTCCCCAAGGGCAGATTCGGCGGCCGTGGTGGAGCACGGGATGGGCGGGGCGGGGCTGGGGTGGATTGCAGCGAAGAGCGGATGGGTGCGGAGAGAGACGGAGCGAGGATGGGTGGACCGGGACGGTTAGGATCGGGGCGGAGTGGAACGGAGCGGAGGTGGACGGAACGAGGCAGGGTGGGGCAAAAAAGGTGGTGTGGCTCGGTGTGGCGTTGCGAAGTTGAACAGAGCAGATTGACGTGGACTGGGCTGAAATGTTTGGGGACAGCTGCAGTGGAGTGGATTGGATTGAAGTGGTGTGAACTGAACTGGACTGCAGGGAACTGGAGTAGCATGGAGAGAATTCGAGTGAGCTACAGTGGAGTGGATTGAAATGGAGTGGATTCGAATGAATTGTTGTGGAGAGAAGAGAGTGGACCGAAATAGAGTGGAGGAGAGACGAATTGCCTGGAGTGGAGGCGATTAGACCGGAATGGAGTGGATTAGATTGTAGTGAGTGGGACTGAAGTGTTGTCGAGTCGAATTGTCTAGAGTGCAGTCGATTAGACAGGAATGGAGGGGATTATATTAGAATGAAGTGGAATTGAGTGGAATGGAACGGAGTGGTCTGGAGTGGAGTGGAGCGAATATGGTTAGAACGGAAAGAACCGGAGAGAAAACGAGAATCAAAAGGGATTGAACGCAGGGAGAGGGAGGGAAAGGGGACAGAAAATTACACGCAGCAAAGGAAGATCCAGGACGGATCGTAGCTGGACGGAAGGTTGACATGACGAAGGAATAAAATTTTTTTGAGCGGTAATGTTCTCATTCTGGGATAACCTCTTATTTCGTTTTGCTCTAGTGTTGCATAAATGAAAAATTACGCAACTACGTGTGTCATCAATTCATATTATAAGGGATGAGCATCCAATCAATGGAAAGGCAGGAAAGGTAAAAATCTAAACCTCAATGGCAAGCGGCTAACTCTGAATACCGTTATTGCTCAAATTTCCAACACAAAAAAACATTTGTACTTTTAAAACAGTAATAAAACTCTTGTATCAGCACTCATACATGGAAACCAATACTTTCGTTTACTCATTGTTGATTGGATAGTAGCAATTTCAGGGATGCGTAACGCAAAATGGTAAAGGCTATTTTAATCAATGTACCGCAAATTAAGGAGTGGAGTTAAGGAAACATGAATCAGCACATTTGCTGATTTTCCCGTTGTGAATAACGGCAAAAAAATACTTGAAAGTGTCCTTGTATTCGTACCACAATGAATACAACTCGTTCGAAATTGACTTTAGAGAAGTTACTCAAAGGATTTCAGAATTTCTACGATCGACTCCAATCGTTGCCACGCCAGTCAATATTTCATTCATAAGCCAAAGACTCATTTTCCCTACCAGTCACGTAAACATCGTTCTTATACTGAAGAGATTTCGAAATGATTCAATTTTACTACACCGCAATGCTGAATCTGTGTTGAGTCTGTGTTGTGGGGTGGACCAGGAACGAATTGGGTTCTAGGTTGGACGGGGTGGCCTGGTCTGAATTTGGGGAGCTAGCACTGGAAGCCCGCAAATGAGAGTAGTGTGAGCGGGTTTCATGGAGTGGGCAGCGGGGCGCGGCGGAGGGGCAGAGGGGGGGAGGTCGCGTCGTTAGGCCCAGATGCCCGCGGGGCGGCGCTGCCTCGGCGCCGCGCCGGTCGTCACCCTGCAGCCACGTGTCCTGGCCTCCTCGGCCCCTCCCCTCCGGCCGTTCACCGCAGCGCCTCGACTCGGGCACGTCCTTCAGCCGCCCTTTCATGGCGCGATTTACGGCGGCGAGGGGCCCCGCGCAACCCCGCCCCCTGCCCACGCCCTAGCACTGCCTTGCTCCACGCTATTGCCACTGCCCCCCCTGCCACTGACCGCCTCTACACCGTCCCCACTGATGTCACTGCAGAGCCTCTCACCGGGAGGTCCTAAGTTCGAGTCCTAACGGCGGCAGGATTTTCGACTCTAGCTTTTCAGCTAGGTCGAATTCAGTCGCTGTCTGGAGGAGAGTTCTAGCGGCCGGCTGCTCTGAGCGGTAGGTTTCCGTGGTTTATCCGATCAACACCAGGTGAATACCAAAGCAGTCAGTACCCTACCAAACGGGCCACGGACCGCGCGCGATCTTTCCTTCCTCTTCCTTGTCTTATCAACGCCATTTCCCGAGAAAAGCATGCATTACACTAACGGGACTAATGATCAAAGCAGTTGACGCGCCCGGAAACACGAAAAAATCAATCAATCAATCCACCGTCCCTGCACATGCCTGGCACTGGCACTGCCTTCCCCCTACTTCCGCTACTGCCCTCACAGTCTGCCAACCCATATTTTCGTCTCTTTGACTCTGCATTCACCCATGGCCCTGTCCCCACCCCCTGTCATTGCCCACGCCCATATCCCCGACCCCCTCTCCGCCGTCTCTGCCACGCCCTGGCACCGACTTACCCCAGTCCCAGCTCCAGCATCATCGTCCCTCTCTGACTCCGTCCCCGCCCCTGTACCTTCCCCCATCCTCGCCTCTCCCTCTGCGTCTCTGAAAGAGTTCCGTGGCCCCGCCTTGGATAAATACAGACTCTCCCTCGTGTGCTCCCTGGGCTACAGCCTTGCGACCGATTTGCCCTCGAACACCCCAAAGCGAGCCGAAATGTCGAAACACCCGACAAAGTGTCTACAGATATCCTTTATAAACACGTATTCGTGACGGCGACTGGATGGCAACTGAAGAAGTCCGGATACTTCGCACGAGACCCCACCGCCAATCAAGATATCCACAGCAGTTGTGAACGAAACGTTTAGCTCTTCAACAAGATAGTATATAGTTTATCATATATGGAAAGGAAATAGTTTATCATTCTAAGTCATGATATGTATAAAATGTTTGGTGAACTTATATTCTCTTGATATTTGAAGATAAAATATGCAAATATTTCGCCACAAATAAAGAGATAAAATATACCTCCCACAGATAAAGACAATTTTACGAAAGGACCTTGCACACCCCAACCCCACAATTCCGAAGTTTCGAATAATCCGAACAAAATTGAAGATGGTGAAAAAATTAAACAGAAAATCTGATTTGCATTTACTTAATTTATAAACGCAAAATCATGAACACAGTGTAAGTCAAATCAATTCTAAATACTGTAGGTTGAATACCCGCGACACAAACTGAGCTTCAACACTTCTAAAGATTGTAGCAGCAACTACCGCATGTGATAGGTTATGAACGAACTGTACTCCGTTGTTTACATCATTGGCACTTCCTCATATCATCCTACATTACGTTTCAATTTCTCACACTGTACGGTACTTTGTGTTGTGTCTGGTAATCCTAGAGATGTATTTGTAATTATATATAGGTACGTTTTTCAGATAATCCGAACATTTGCGAATCCGAACAGACTACACACCCAATTAGTTCATGATACCGGGGTTCTACCGTATTATTATAAAACGTTCGTCGGAGTTAAGGCACACTGCCCACCTGGGAAACGAAAAGGTGCCGAAGCGGATCGACGAACGTCAAGAGCCGAGTGACGTCATGGATGGACTCGTGAATTTCTCCTCCACTGGTCGCTCGTACAAATGGAGAACCGACTCGGAGGAACCACAAAAGGTTGTGGCGCATTTAATTAATTCAGTTTGGTTGTTAGCGTGTCGTGTCCTGTTTATTGTGTACCTGGTTATTCTTCTGGAATTTTTGATTACCTGGCTTTTGATTACACGCGACCACGAGCTTGTTTTTGGTTACCAAACACCGGCAAGTTAGATCGTTTCTTATTATAACCCTACATACACTGTACATTTAATTAAATCGTTTTATGAAACCTCGTTGAGTTATTCCAAAATCAATATAACTAATTATGTTTCATTGAATTGTGAGTCAACGAATGTTTTAAAATGTCCGGTATTTCAGGCGCACGATGAATGCAGTTCATAAAGTAATTATAGAAAAGTTATATTAGAAAACGAACACTCCGTAATAAGCTAAAAAATATTATACAATTCAATAGCAATCATTATAATAAATATGATTAAAATAAATTATTGTAATTTTCCCACATTCAAACAGAAAATATTCGTGAAAATATTTCCAGTAAAAACGTGTAAAATAATGGCAATTATTTTGAAATTAGTCTTTTTTTTTTGCGACTAACTACGTTTCCTCGAACAGTAATTGGACTTTGCTAATAGATCCAACTTTATTTCAACACATTACATCCAATTCACTAAAATACATGCGACTCGACTTCATTTCTGTACTC
The DNA here is from genome assembly GCA_011170035.1 of Teleogryllus occipitalis. Lineage (NCBI taxonomy): Eukaryota > Metazoa > Arthropoda > Insecta > Orthoptera > Gryllidae > Teleogryllus > Teleogryllus occipitalis. The sequence continues at coordinate 95,601 of BLKR01001650.1, read as the reverse complement.
AACAAATAAACTCAGGGATCGAAAGTGACAGTTTTGAATGTTCTGCTTGACAAAGCTCAAGTCTGTGTCTAAGTTGAGAAGAGTCTCCAAGCGTCCAGGACGGCGGACGCAAAAGGGTTTTTTTCTTTGCAACGCAACGCGATATAAATATGTAAACAGGAAATCATACACTTTTTAGCATATCCCGGCGTCGCAAACTGTTGTGACGCGAGTCAACGCAGACGTAAAAACTACAGGAACGTCGTCCGGAATACAGCAGGGATGAAGTAACGGAGGAGAAGAGGAATGACAAAAAGGCGCTGCACATGGAGGGCGAGGAAGAAGTGATGGTACAAGGTATAAAGGCGGGGAACGAAGAGGTAGTGAGGATGGTCATGATGAAGAAGAACTATATGAAGGAAAAAGAGGATGGGAAGTAGAAAGAGAATGTTGGGAAGTAGAAGGAGAAGGATGGGAAGTAAAAAGAGATGGATGGGAAGTGGAAAGAGAAGAAAAATGGGAAGGAGAAAGAAGAGTGAGAGAGAACGAGGAAAGATGAGTAGAGAAAATAAGAGAGAAGCAAGGGGAAGAAGAACATGAGAGAAGAAAGCGTAACGGGCGAACGCAAAGTAGAAGGAGAAGGAGTAGAGACTGCGAAGACGCTGGACGATCAGCACCGAGGGCCACGACAAAAATTACGAAAAACTGTACGAACCATTTCGGTAGATTGCGGAAGGGATTGTGGCGCGACAGGAAACGAGATGCAGGAATTAAAAGGACATCTCATGAGATTACACCAAAAACATGGATGGAAGAGGCAAAAGGGAGGGCATTCGTTGTAGGAATTGGCTTCCCTGGGAGCTGATTCAGCGGCCAATGGAGCAAGAAAGCAATCGAGCGGACCGCGCGGCGCCACGGCAGGAAATGCTGCGATATTCCGCAGCGGGTGATCCATTCAACCCGCAAGCGATTACTCCCCGAAAAAGCCTCTCTGTTCGCCAAAACTCGCGATTCCCTCTAGCAAAGAACCAGGGAAATATGAATCCAGTAAGAAAATGGCTAAACATTTTATCCGACATGAATGAATTTTAAACATTTAAATAGTAATTTCATTGGTGGTAGCAGATATCTTGTGGTACTCCATAATATGAATTAATAAATAATCAAATTTATTGTTGTGGTGTGATTAATGCATAATTAATTCTTAATTTCTTAATTCATATTATTTAAAAAGTACTTATATTTTCTTTATCATTTGCCTTATTGCATTCTATTTGCTGTAAATGTGAAGTTTTAGATATCTACGATCATGAAGTACAAGTCAGTGACTAGAATGATGTAGGTAGTTTGCGAATAGAAAAAGTACAATAATTAAGATGAAAACACACAGGTCTGAAGAGTCACACATAATATTATATTGATGTGGCGGTGAGAATCATGAAGGAAAAGTAATAATATAAAATGGCCACCTGTTATTCTCAAAATTGATCACGAATAATACAAATATACTTGAAAGAAAATAATTTTCAGCACAATCTCACTAAACAATACACATCTGATGGACTCGTGCAAACATTCCGCCATTTGGTAGTCAGAAGTAAAAATGGCATCATAGTGCAACCGAATTTCCACGACCAGTTTCTGAACTATATCATCACATAGACATAATACTGTGCCTGTATAAACATTATAATATATCTAATCCTTCATTAACAAACAAAGACTCAGACTCGTGTCATTAAATTTCTCAGACTATTGAGAAGTCAATTTAATTTTAGATAAGTCTCTAACCACCTGTGCTGTGGAGTGAAAGTTCCTAAAAAAAGCTAAATTAACATTATAATAGGAGGTGAAAAAAGTTCTCGTCTTATAGTTTACACCCAGGAAATATTACTTGGAATTTGATTTGATTTTCGTCAAATTATGTGACGTATAGGGGAGAAGGGATTTCTGTGAGAATTCGAAAACTGAATTTTAAAAACATAGGTCGCACCGCTTCCCAGTTGCAAATGATGTTTTATTGAGTGCGTGTAAATATCGATTTCCGACGCGGCAACTCGTCAACTACAGATCATTAGTCCCTTAAGTGTAGTGCATGTTCCTGAATGAGAGCAGCTCAAAGCATTTTTCTGCATTGCGAAGTCCTACGTTTTGAGTCCCAATGGTGTGACGGAATTTCGGCTCCAGCTAGATAGCTCGGCAGAATTCTTCTGCTCTCTAGAGGATAATTCTAGTGGCCGGCTGATCTAATCGGTAGTTTTCCGTTTGCTTCGCCGATCAATTCCAGGCGAATGCTGAAGCAGTTCTCTAATAAACGGTCCACGGACCGTGATCGATCGTTTCTTCAAATTCCTTGCCCTATATTTTTCCCTTACACACACATCCCAATCTTCCGGGATGAAAAACGTTCACTACATCAACAGAACTAATGACCATAGCAGTTTTCGTTCCCGGAAACATCAATCAATCATGTGGTGCGTGATATATCCTGGTACAATGGAGATGTAGAAAAATCAGAAAACAGATGTGCCGAGTCGCCTGTACCTCTATTGACCTGTCCATAAATGTTTCTACGAAATTCTACATTTCTTCTTAATTATTTTTACTCAAATCAGGGGAATTATTTCATTCCTACCGGGAGCGGTAGCTCAGTGCATCAACTGAAGTCACTGCAGCGCCTCTGACCGGGAGGTGCTAGGTTCGAGTCCTGACGGCGGCAGGATTTTCGACACTAGCTTTTCAGCTAGGTCGAATTCAGTCGCTTTCTGGAGAAGAATTCTAGCGGCCGGTTGCTCTGATCGGTAGTTTTCGGTGGTTTCTCTGATCAACACCACGCGAATGCCGGAGGAGTACCTTACCAAACGGGCCACGGACCGCGCGCGATCTGTCCTTCCTCTTCCTTATCCTATCCTCTACCCTTACACACACACACACTTACACTAACATGCACTACACTAACACATATTCCAGGAGACCGGTCGGAAGCTGAGAGCTTGTCCCGGCAGGGGCGGTGCCCCGCTGGTGGAAGAGTCCTGGTTAGAGGGAAACCCCACTAGCCGACGGTAGGTCGGCGCCAGATCTCACCATCCAGCGGGGGAAGATCAACGCCATCTCCCGAGAAAAACATGCATTACACTAACGAGACTAATGACCAAAGCAGTTGGCGCACCCGGAAACACGAAAAAATCAATCAATTTCATTCCAAGCAGAATCGAATTTACTGTATTTTTGCCGTCGAGTCTATCAAATGCAACAATCTATTATATTTCCTTAGCGTATAAATTCAATAAATAAGATGTTACAAATAAGATTATGAATATAAAGGACAATGCTCAACGTATAAAACGTGCCCAAGGCTACGTCTTAGTCAGATGGCTGACAACGAACAACTAATAATGGCATCATGTCACCAAAAACGGTTCTCATGATTTATTCGTTAAAATGCTATTCATATGGAGGGAGCGTTTCCCTAAATAGGGGCTGGAGCGCGGAACGAGCGAAGGGTGAGCCAAGGGCGAGCGAAGGGCGAGAGAAGGGCGAGCGCCGGGCGAGCGAGGGCGGCGGCGTGAGGGCAGCAAAGGGCGGCCGCTGCGTCTTGCATATCAACAGGGCGCAGGCCGCGCGCGGGGCGTGGCGGGGCGGAGTGGGGACGCGGTGGGGCGGGGTGGGGGCGGGTCGCGGCCGGCCCGCAGCCATCGACTTAATGAGGCCGCGGAGGCGCAAACATTTGTCCCGTCATGGCTGCCCGCCCTCCACGGACCTCTGTCCTCGTTGCCGCCACACTGCGCGCGACACCCGGCTCCGACTCCTGCTCGCCCCTCGCCCCACACCTTCCCGGCGCCCTCGCCGCCAACACGTCTGCCGTCCTCGCGACGAGGGATGGAGTAGGCGTCCTGTTCGAACTATACTTCACATCAGACCCCTCATGCATTACGTTGTTCAATTTCGAATATTTTTCATTTACCGAAATTCAGCAAAAATCATAAATTATCTCGAATGTGTTTATGTGTTGCTAACTTTCAATGCACTATATAACATATTTTTTAAGTAAAAAATAGCAATTTTCTTGTTATTTAACAATAATTATTTAGATCATTATCCCTAAAACCAGAGTTTGCCAAAAAATGTATACACACATAAGGCAAAGAAAAAGCTGAGTTGACGTAACAAAGCTGAATTCACGCAAGCAGAAAATGAAGACCAATACTCTTCTTATACCTTTATAGGCACTTTACAGGTTCAACAGTCACACCAGATGCTCAAAACTCCTCACAATCGACATCGATTAACATCAGATTACGTCGAATTACGTACAATTTTCTTGTTATTTAACAATAATTATTTAGATCATTTTCCCTAAATACAGAGGTTACGTTAGTGTTATGTTAAAAATAGAGAGATTTCGTCAGTACCCTCAGCGATTGCAACATATGCCATTTCAATTTCTTCGCGAAATGCTGCCAGTGTTGCTGGTTTTCTACGGTGTATAACATTCTTAAGAGTCCCTCATGAACAGAAGTCCAACTGAGTTACGTCTGGAGGACGCGTTGAAAAAACTCAATCGGACCTCTACGTCATATCCAGTGCTTTGGATGATTGTCATGTTCCAAAACCAAAGCCGAGTGCGCACAGCTGTGTGCTGCGGAAGGCCTCCAAGATCTGTCCCTGTGAACATCGCGTACGGTACCACCATCTGAAAGTTTTCACGAATGCGTGCAATTTTAACTTGCGCTGATAGTTCTGTTCTGAATCACTTCACTTTATCTTTTGAATAGTGAAAAGCAATCTTGGATCCATTTTGATGTAGCAACGCTAGTGACAATAATGCGAGTCATTTGTTTACAGAACATCATTCTACACATTATCGCCATTTACCGGTCAAACTCTGAAATATTTTAAATAAATATCTCCCGTTAAAGTGTGTATATATTTTTAGGGACCCTCCAAATGTAGTTGATTAGTTTACCCATTTACGTGAATACATTTTACGTATGTAATTAAACGTATTTCTTCCAAAATGTAAATAAGAAATAATGTGAAATATGAAGATAATAAAAAATAATGAAATGTTTCCTAATCTTTTTAAAACAATAGTTATAATTTTTGCCAAACTAAAAAGGAAAGAAACATCTGTAAAATTAATAGATGTGATACGTGAAGCGAGATTATAAACAGGAGCGGAAATATTCACTCCTGATAGCGATGAAGATCTCCAAGTTTTCTTCACTCCGTGGCCTCATTTGTTTGTTCGCAAAGCAAAGGTTCCATTGGACGACCATTGAACCCGTCACAAATGCAGGCGACACGATTCCGGTCGACAGCGATAAAAATATAGAAGAGATGATAACCTACAGCCATGCAGGAGTTGATGAAAGGAATGGCAGAGAAATCAGGAGCGCGGGTTGTTAAACCTGCTGAAAACGCATTGCGGCGTCGATTTATTGTGTGGACGGACAGGCGCAGCGGTGAGGGCGCGCTTTCAGAGTTGGAAAGCGAGAGGTTGACTGGCGCGTGGTCTTTCTTTCGCATTACGCAACGCTTCTTCCAATCTTCTAATCAACCAGGCGCTTTTTGCCCATTTAGATATACAAAAAGGTGACAAATGTTTCAAATAGAATTATAACGAACATATTTTATTAACTGGTAACCTCTTTTCTCATTTTTACGTTTGATATCCCGTTGCAATTTACTTTCTGTACATATTATGTTTAATTATTTCACTCAGTATCTAAAATAAGCAACCTAAATGGGTAAACGAAAATGTGCAATGCTCGTTTTTAATATTCCAACGACATTATTTTGCCATCTCGTTTCTCGTTAGTCTTTAAATGTATCATTTCCTTAGCTGAACTGAAGATGCCAGCTAAGCTGCTAAAAGCAAGCTCGCTCCAATCGCAAGTCGTCCATCGAGAGCGTAAAGAGGCGAAACCATTGCAATAAAGTTGGGTTGACTAAGAAGCCGCCTTTGTCTCTCTGGACGGCGACGCTAACCCGACCACCGTCGAAGCCATCGCTCTCGCTCTTAGCGCGCTCGTTCAACGATCTCCCCGCCCTACCCCTCGGCCACGCCCCCGCCCCCGCCCTCGCCCCCGTCCCCGCCCCCGTCCCCGCCCCCGTCCCCGCCCCCGTCCCCGTCCCCGCCCCCGTCCCCGTCCCCGTCCCCGTCCCCGCCCCCGTCCCCGTCCCCGCCCCCGTCCCCGCCCCCCCCCGTCCCCGCCCCCTCCCCGCCCCCGCCCGTCCCCAGCCCCCTCGATGCCCCCGTCCCCGCCCCCGCCCCCCGCCCCCGCCCCCGTCCCCGCCCCCGTCAGCCCCCGCCCCGTCCCCGCCCCCGTCCCCCCCCCGTCCCCACCCTCGCCCCCGTCCCCGCCCCCGTCCCCGCCCCCGCCGAGCGGACTGCGCGGTCGACCGCCGCCCGCGGTCACTTCAACAACCGCACAGCGGGCGGCGGCGTCGCTGGGGACAACCAGGCCGCGGTCCAGTTGCCGTTCAATTGGCCTCTGCCCCGCTGCCTGTCAACCTCCGGACCTCGGATTCCTTCCATGGATGGGATGCTGGAGCCGGCGATTGGCGAGGGACGCCTCGATCCGGATACAGTCAACTGGGTCATTAGTCGTAAATGTACTTCGAGTTTTTTTATCGCTGGAGGGGACGGTGATCCTCTGGATGGTGAGATCGAGCGCCGACCTACAGTCGGTTTGCGGCGTTTTTCCCAAACCAGGTGTCACCCATCAGCGGGGTGTCGCCCATCAGCGGGGCACCACCCCGGGCGGGACAAGCTCCCGACTAGTCTCCCGACATATGTGGTACTCTGGTGCATCTAAGTGTGTGTAAGAAAGGGGTGAAGATAGGACAAGGAAATATCGCGCGCGGACCTTGGCTCGTTTGTTAGGGTACTGCTCCGGCAGTTGCCTGGTGTTGACACGAGAAACAACGGATAATACCGATCAGAGCAGCCGGTCGCTAGAATTGTCCTCCAGATAGCGGCTGGATTCGGTCTAGCTCACAAGCTAGTGTAGAAAACCCTGCCACCGCGGCACTCGAGCCCTAAGACCTCCTGGTGAGATGCAGATTGGGGAGATGGAATGCAACTAGTATATGGTTCGTAGGCACTCGTCTAAAAGTGATCAGAGAAATCTACCAGAACAGCTGACCCGTAAACACGATTCTAGCAGCCGCCACAAAATCACTGGTGTTCAGCATATGAAGGAAATTATTGGCACTAGAACGGGATAAAAGCCGCCACTTCCCAGTTGTATACTCTATCGTAAGGCATTCCCTACGTGAAATATACTTTTCCTGCTGAGGAAGTATTGCAGTCCTGGTAAAATTATATCTCAACATTTGACGTTAACTATTAATTTTATTTTTTTAAGAATGTATCTTTTGTTTTACTATAATTTATCCGAATATTTAAATTCCCGTTCATTTTTGGGAAGATCAGATAGTTTTCCAAAATTATCTCTAATAGTTTGGGTAGACAATCGCCCTGCGCTGGGTACCCACAACTAGCCCAGAAGGTTTAATGAAATATTTTATATTTTTTATATCTCTTTTTTTAGAAAACTATGAACCTAGTCACAACTTTGTCTACCTGGAGACAGCACACAATTTAGATTTTTATCAATAAAATTTCAACGCAGAAACGTTACATGACATTGTTTCAACTTCACTGCCACAGATTTCAGGCATGTGTATAAAAATATTGGGAGCTCTTTTATTCTTCTGTCTATATATTCGCCGAGCTCATTCAATATCAGTATTTATAATTTCCTCTAGCTTTTTAGGAATAAATTAATTACACACTTATCTCAGTTCAGCCATATTATAAGCATATACGAGTACAATCTTTTTTCAGAGAAATATCTGAGCCCGTTTCGGAGTAGAAATTATAACAAAACCAACATTATACTAAAGAAATATTGTTCGTGTATTTTCTATAGACATAATTGTATTTGCGTTCAATAACGAGTCGGAGAGTTTTTACGTAAATAAAATTACAGAAATAATACGTTACCTGTTCAAGAAAAGCACGATACATAATAAAAAATAAACAAAATTTCTAAAGGAAAGTAAATAAAAATCTGGTAAAGGTTTTGTTGCCGTCGCTCTTTTTTTTGTATCGTTCATTACAAAAGAATACCGACGACTTCTGACAATTCCTCTCGTTTATCCTTGTGGCTCCTCCATCCCTTGCACCGGGAGCGGTAGCTCAGTGCATCAACTGATGTCCCTGCAGCGCCTCTGACAGGGAGGTCCTAGGTTCGAGTCCTGACGGCGGCAGGATTTTCGACACTAGCTTTTCAGCTAGGTCGAATTCAGTCGCTGTCTGGAGGAGAATTCTAGCGGCTGGCTGCTCTGATCGGTAGTTTTCCGTGGTTTCTCCGATCAACACCTGGCGAATGCCGGAGCAGTACCTTAACAAAAGGGCCACGGACCGCGCTCGATCTGTCCTTCATCTTCCTTGTCCTTTCATCTCCCTTTACACACACACACTTACACTAACATGGACTACACTACCACATATTCCGGGAGATCGGTCGGGAGCTTAGAGCATGTCCCGGCTGGGGCGGTGCCCCGCTGGTGACAGTCTTGGTTAGGGCGAAACTCCACTAGCCGACGGTAGGTCGGCGCCGGATCTCGTCATCCAGCGGGGGAAGATCACCGCCATCTCCCGAGAAAAAACATGCACTACACTAACGGGACTAATGACTACAGAAGTTGACGCGCCCGGAAACACGAAAAAATCAATCAATCAATCCATCCTTGCAAGGTCCTTGCTTGCCTTAGCGGAGCTTTCCACTCGCTCGCACCAAGAGGCGATACTCCAACCCCCACCCATAACCCTTCTTCTTCCCTCGGCAGTTTAATGATTTTTCCATTGAAAAGTGTGCGTTTTGTCCATATGTTCTTTATAGTAACTACATGCAGGCTTGAGCACCTTGCCCACCTGGGAAGCTCGGCGCTCTTACAAGCACGGGCAACTCTCCGGTCTCCGCACTCATTTCCCTCCAAATCCGGAAAGAGGCATACACGTTTAAACTGAAGCGGCAGTAGGCGGGGTATGGTGGCTTCACACGAAAATATGTATACCTGATTTGTTCTATTAAACAACTGAGATTCGTATTATGTTCATATTATTTATTACCGCTAATTCACGTTTATTTTCTGTTCAAGTTTTGTTTGGTTTAAACATTTTGTTTTCGTTTTCTGCTATGTTTCGTTAAAGGATTCAGTTATTTGTTGTATATAGTAATAACGTGAAATAATTAAGAAGTTTCTATAAATTAACAAGTGTCGCTTATGAGCAGAAATCTAATTTAACCGATAAGTAACTTCGTCTATCAAACCTCCTAATGTGAACGTAAGACGATATGCAAATGTTTCATCTTGAAGTAAGAAAAATTGCGAAATCAAAAATGGTCGATTCAAAATATTTAATTTTACTCGCAACTGACAATTTGAAGCCTGACTGATATGTATGATTGGATATTTTGGAACATTTCTTTGCTATACTAGAGAAAAGTGGAATTAATATAGTTACATCTAGGGCAAAGTTGCAATAACTTACTCCTCCAAAAGACTGTCAGGGACCAGGCGTGGACCGCCAACCCAGGAGTAATTTGCATAACGGTTATTTTTAAATCTATCGCCAGTTGCTCTGAACGCAGAGTCCCCGAACTCATATTAAGCTAAATCTTTCCTGCGCCCTTGGCATGCGTGCTGCGTAAAAAACTACACAACCATTTTGTCTTGCGTTCATCCGTTTTTACCTCATTCCGTTTTAAAGTGAAAAAATGTTATAAGTTGTTGCTTCTTAGTTTGAAATGATGGGACGAATAGTTGTCCAATACCTGCACAGTTAATTATAATGGTTTTTAATTATACCGCCCAGTTTTACAATTTTATTTAACCTGCATCATCAAGCAGGGATAGAGTTTTAATCAATTCATGATTGTTATAATGATTACACACACACACGAATATACACACGAATACACACACGAATATATTACCACTCTCTTTTTAAATAGTCTTCTTTTGCGTAAAAATAGTTAAGAATTTACCCAACCACTTGAATCATTAAGAGTCATAAGTGATATATTACATTGCCTCCTCGTCAATAAAATGTTTAATTTTCTGCCATCATTTTAACGTGAACGTGGTCGAGGATCATGATGGCAAGTAGAGACGTCACGAGAGCGCGAGTTATTAGAAGAGGCAGGAAGCGCCTCCGCGGCGCCATCTAACGATCTAGAAAGCAGCGCGCGTCACTCCGGCCGGCAGCGGCGGCGGCGCCGATGGCGGGGAGCGGTGGCGCACTGGCGGTGGTAGTGGTGGTGGTGGTGCCTGCAGGCATAGCGGTGGAGGCACGGTCCGGGGTGGCGGCAAGAAGGAGGAGGCAAGACGGTGGTGGCTGCCAGTGGTGGCTGACTGGGTGGTGGTGGTGGTGGTGGTGGTGTAGAAGGAGGCGGTGGTGCGGTTGAGGCGGCGGCGGCGGCGGTGATGGCGATGACAGGGGCCTGCGGCGGCGATGGAGGAAATGGTGAAGACGACGTGGCGTGGAAGACGACGACGACGATGGTGGAACGGCGGCGGCAGCAGCGGCGGCGGCGGTGGTGGTGGTGGCGGTGGCGGCGGTGGCGGCGGTGGCGGCGGTGGCGGCGGTGGCGGCGGTGGCGGCGGTGGCGGCGGTGGCGGCGGTAGCGGTGGCGGTGGCGGCGGTGGCGGCGGTGGCGGCGGCGGCGGTGGTGGCGGCGGTGGCGGTGGCGGTGGCGGCGGCGGTGGCGGCGGTGGTGGCGGCGGTGGTGGCGGCGGTGGCGGCGGCGACGGCGGCGGCAGCGACGAGAGCGTTGGTGGAGCGGTAGCGGCACTGACGACAGGAAGCGGCGGCGGGGGCGGCGCATGCTCAGGGGTGGGGGCTCGAGGCAAAGGGTTGGGGTGGCGGTGGCGCGGAGAGGCGGGCTGATGAGTTGTGATGGCAGAGCAGACGGGGTGGAGGAGAGGAAGCAAGAGGGGCGGGCTGAGATCGCGTGCGGCGGCAGAGGAAGCACCGCACTGTGGCACAAGTTGAGAAAGAAACGGACAATAGCGATGAAATGTCTGATTGAATTAAAATCGGTCTTCGTTTTTACAGAACTTACTGCACTTTGAATTTCGAATAAATGAAGAATTCTTGTCTACTCCATGATTTCTTTTTCTTTTCTGCATGAATAAATTAGTTGAATAAATAAGATAGTTTCTTGTTTTATATTAAGTGCAGAATTACTCCTCACGAGCATCTATATTCTTTATTAATTAATTTTATTTGTTAAATAAAACAAATGATTGATATTGTTCAAAATCGTGATAATTTATCACTATTCATTTGAAGTGATAATACAAGAATCATTTTGAATATTACGTCAAATCTGGAAGAAAAAATTAAATTGCACTTTTTTATGTAATTGTCATGTCTCTAACAAAACAATAATACTATAGAACTTGTAAACACTTAATACCATAGTTGAGAAATTACAAAGAGCAATAATGACTATCGTCGCGAAAGTCTTGATACTTCAAGTTATTTCATCGAAAGTAACAGCAATGTATGTAATGTAACATTGTATATCAATATTGAAAAACGTTCAGTTTCAATTTTACAATAGAATTTACAATAATTTTAATATTTTCTTTAAGATTTATACAGGAGGGTTTATGAAGATGACACATTGGGTTTTTGCGCTCAGAAGTATTTGATAAAAGAACAAATGAAGTTCTTAAAAATACTTTATTTGTATAACACGTAATCAAAGAATTCAAGGATCCCTTAAGAAACCCAAAACAGGTTTTTACAAAATTAGAGGTAAATTCAGAAAAATAGCCCTGTATCCAAACCCATGGTACCCGCATGAGAATGCACAACTGCTTGTGCAAGAGTAGGCATGACTCAATAACTTTCTAAAACACTCGTTTGGATGTTTATCGTGGCGAAAATATTGACACATATTCCACGTTATTTCATCAAAGGGTAAGCGACGTAGAAAATGTAACTATATTAATATTTATTCATTCAGATTGCATGAATGCACACTGATACATCTACTACTTCATTCTTGATAAACTTACACCACCTTACTATACGATATGTTGAACAAAACATTCATACGAGTACAAATAATTCCACAATTCATTGGTTTCACTGGTTTTCAAACCAGTGTTATATAAAAGAAAGAAAAAATGTAATAAAAATTATTACCCTTAAAGTAATTTGTGTTGGGATAGTAAATTGATAATTATATAAATTCAATAATATAAGGACGTTCGAATTTTATGTGATTAATTTTTCACAAGATAAATCATTACTTTAAATTCTAAATTAGTTCCATCGCAGGTTGCAGAATCCAAATAAAATGCCGCAAAAAGGTGCATTTAAAGTTATTTCGGAGGAATTTCTGTTTGTTAGCACTTTTTCCCCGTCTCGACCGCAGTGGCGCCGACTGCGGTGGCGCCGGGGCGGGGCGGGGCGGGGCGGGGCGGGGCGGGGAGAGGGGGGCGGGGGGCTGAGAGTGCGGGGGCGGGGGAGGGAGCGGGGGCCGGTGGAGAGATAATTGCACAGACGCGAGAAACGACAACCCGCATCGCGAACGCGCCGTTAAATTGCTTTCTTGGGAAATGCGGAAACAAATGAGTGCTGTGACGTGGGCGTCTTCCTCGGGCTGACGGGCGCCGCTGCGTTGCCATGGCGACGCCCGCTTCGGGCATAACGGCGGGCGGTCGAGATGGCCCCGTGTCACGCGTTTTTTGCAAACGGATGCACTTGATAAATCTGTGTTATTAAAACGTTTATCATTTGTTGAAATTAAGGGATGGCGTTATCCCAGTAGGATCATGTTGCCAACCATTTTTTCCTGGCCGTGTTTTGGAGAACAGATTACATTTTTGGTTGATGGTTCGTTTACATTTTCTTTTGTAAGTCTATTAGAGAACTATCATGGATGTACTTGACGAAAAAATAAAATAGGATTGCAATAGCCAAATTACTAGTAAGATTTTCATTTTCGCTTTTATCCCTTTATTCAGAGTATTGCTAACTTTATTCTTTATAGCATTTCAAAACTTCGATGTTCATCGTATGTTTCGTGTGTTTGTTTTCTCAATACATTGCAAGTGACCAGCTGTTCCTGTTAACAGACACTTCCGTGACTAAAGAATAAAGACAAACAATAATTATTTAAATTGAAATGATTAAACATTAAGTAGGTTTTTTTGTCTTCCAGCTGAAGGGAAAGTGATATTCTTGTGTGAAAATATATTTCCTTACATTTCCTGTTTTTTACAATACATTTTCAAACTAAGTAATATTTTTGAAGCGTGTTTGTCATCAAAATAAGACAAATTTTGATATATTATCGTAATTCTTGGATGGAAGTATTTCCTTCAATATTAAAAATTGTACTAGAGAATACCACATACGTTCTCTTCGCACGTTCGTTAGGACTGTCAAAATTAACAGTATTTCACTCATCATTCTCAAATCTCTCTCCACCAATGAACCCAAATTCCTTGAATATTAGCGCGCATTCCTACATTCTCGCTGTTTATAATACATGATTTGTTCCGAAAATTGAATGATTCGGTCAATTTTCGCTATTAATTTACTCTCGCCAAAATACGGTTCACACTGCCAAAGTTCATACAAGTACTTTGCGTCGGCAGAAATAAACATAGGTTCTCTTAGCATCTAGGTTGAAAACACTACCAACCAAGATTCTTTTCATGTTCATTTTCAGGTTTACAAAAATTGACATTTCCAAAATAGTGTCTTTCACTTCTTAACGCAAGGATCCTTGAGCTTGCAACCTGGTTTGAGATAAGAACGTGACTACTCCGGACCTCCTCCACTCCGTCACCGGAAGGGTTTCGGAAACCTCGTTACCCCCACGGGTTACCAGCTCTTAAGTTGATTTGGAGAGATAAGCTGTGCACATTCGGGATCGGGATGAATCCCCTTTTCATTGCCTCAGGCTCAAGTATTTCTGCCAGGTCGAAACGGCGCGGAAGAATTCCCGGAGCTGAGGGACGCCGTCCGACTTCCCACTGTCCCCACCCAGAGATCTCACCGATAAACCCAGGATACGAAGTGAACGCTTCCGATCCTTCACCGGTGTCGGGCTGAATCAGATTACCCCCTCTCCCCCAGAGCGGTGACGTAAGAGACAAGTTCTTTATTATGATTAGAGACGGTAGATTTTATCAATTGCTAAAAATGCGTAATGTTCACAAACACTGAAAAAATTAATAATTGACTGTTTGACTACCCGTGCAGAATATTTCTGAAGATTTTTAATCTGCTATAAAATGAGAAATCGATCGCAAAATGCGATATCACGTACAAAGTACGAACCGGTCGTGAATCTGCGATATAATTGCTAAATTGCATTTTATGGTTTCCTTCGTGTTCGCACTCTAATTAGGGATGCCATCGACAACAACACAATGATGCTTCAAAACATTTCATTTCAAAGTGGCCGTGTTTATTAATTGGTAATAATATTTAACTGACAAAACAAAGAAAAATATATATTAAGAACAATGTTAAAATCTCATTCTGATTGCGTGAGCGCTCGGGGACATCTCAAGGGGTCTCAGCTTCCTCAGTTTGCATTGCGAAGAAGGCCTCGAGACGAAGAGCAAGGCCCCAAGCCTACGGCGCATGCGTTACTGTTTACGCCACTAACAGTTTTATATTTCTTGAAAATCACAAATAGCGAAATATTAAATTAACTTCCCTTATTTTTTGATTTTAATGGAAAAATTTGAAAAGCATCAAAAAGGGTTATCTCAAAAAGTTCTTTAGTAATAATTTTGTCAACAAATGCTACAAAACGTTGAATCTTTATTTTTATAATGCCATAAAATGCTCCAACCTTTTTTTCAAAACGCAATTGGATTTAAAATTTAAAGTGCTAAATTTTACCATTAGTAATTATGACCCTTAGTATACAAGCTCTTTGGGTCATACCCGGAATGAATGACTCTGATGAAAGGGTGATGAGCGACACTTACTTTAAAATTTTATTTCAATGATGATAGATGGTGAAAAGAGAGGCAGTGGAAACCGGAGAACAGAGAACACCACCACCCACTTTGCCTACTACAAATTCCACATGAATCGATCGGATATTAAACCCCGGAACTAGATGCGGATTGATTGATTGATTGATTAATTACTGATTCCTAGCGCGTCAACTACGGAGGTAATTAGTCCCGAAAGTGTGGTGCATGTTTTTCATCGGTAAGTGGCGGTGATCTTCCCCAGCAGCCGGTCGCTAGAATTCTTCTCCAGACAGCGACGGAATTCGTCCTAGCTCACAAGCTAGGGTCGAACATCCTGCCGCTGTCGGGACTCGAACCTAGGACCTCTCGGTCAAAGGCACTGCAGCGACTTCAACTAGATGCGGAAGGTGAGTGTTTTTACCGCTACGCGAAACATCACCTCAAATATAAAACACAGGGTACCTGAAGATGAAAATGCAAACTGAAGATTACTGTGACCTTTTATCAGATAATAATTCAAAATACATTTTTCGCTATCAGGTAACACTCAGGCTCAACACAACAGAACAGAGCGATTATGCCTAAAATGCATAACATGGATACATTTTAAGGAATTTATATGGTTCCAGAAAATAAAAACAAATATATTCGACGAAATTCGTTTCTCATTTTCCGGCGTGATTTCCCTTCTAATAATTTTTGTTCCGATATTTTCTTCTTTTACCTTTTTGTGTTTTTTTTCTTGCGTGAACAATTTCATTTTCATCCATTTTCAAAACTTCTAGTGCTTCAATGTTTCTATTTAGCGAATGCGCTCGTTTCCTATAATTATTATTTATAGATTAATTTAATAGGAGATTATCCAAGCAACTAAATAACGCAGTTATTTCGCGATTGTTTTACATGAAGCTCTTGATTAAATTATTCGTCACCGATCAAACTTGGTTTCCAAGTCCTTTTATTCTTTATTATTCTGCAAAAAAACTTAATTCTATAGTAATCTATGCACCACTACCATTACACAGTTGACAATTTGGTGCTAATTTTCACGAAATACATAGGAAAAGCGGAACCAGAAAATAAGAATAGAAAGAACTAGATAAACTAACATCATTTACTCCGAACAACTTTTAACTTATCCCAGATTGTCAAGCTCCTAACGCGGCTTGAGAAGTAATTTGTATATTTTATTAAATCAGTCAAAAATACGTTGCTTCAGAATTTCGTATGGTCCTCTATTCCTTCAAGATCAAGATTAATATTCTAGAAAATTACTCATTCTTTACAATTTTACACTGTTCCTCAATCATGGATATGCCACAAAATTGCATTTTCCTTAAAATAAATACTACAGCCGTAAAGAATGAATCTTGAAAAACAATCTCGAACAATTAACATCTACCAATGACGTTGAACTTTAATAATCACGAAATTGAATTAGATGCACAATAAGCTCAGAGATCATTGAAAAATTAAACACTTTTACAATTCAGAATACACGCCATAGTCTTAACAAAATTTACCACAAACACAAATTTTGGTGATAATAATTGACGTCGACATGTAAAATTCATTACCAAATCATACAAGTAGATTAAAGGCTTAAGAGGTCACATGATTTGTCATTCACGCATTCAAAAATTTTTGTGAGTTAACATAGTCATTGAAACCGTGGCAATTATTGAGAGTTGTAAATGGCTAACCTGTAGTACTCGAATTGGCTTATGGCCTCAAAACATTATTACGTTTCTGTCCATGAGAGGAATTTAATCATTAGTAATTAATATTATTTGCATTAGTTTTAGAAAATAATTTAAATAGACATAAACTACTTTTTAGAACGTTTTGATAACTATGAAATATTTTCAAAGCGCATTGATGGTTCGTAAGTTCAACATTCATTTGCTGATTCCCAAATATTTGTTATCATTTCCCACATTCACCTAAAGTAACTAAACAGGCACTGCATTACGAGGTCTAAACACACGGATCCTTTATTCTTCAATATTAAATACGTATTAACGATTTTTATTTTCACATTCGTCGAATTTTAAGTTTTAAATATACGAGATAAATCATTATAATCGATTCTTATTTTCACATTCATTAAATTTTGATTTTTAAATATATTGATTGATTGATTGTTAGTGATTCCGGGTGCGTCAACTACTAGGGTCCTTAGTCCTGTAAGTGTAATGCATGTTCTTTCTCGAGTTGTGGCGGTGTCCTTCCCCCGTTCGTTGGCGAGATAAGGCGCCGACCTACCGTCGGCTAGCGGGGTACTCCCCAATCAGGTATCTCCCACCAGCGTGGCACCGCCCCAGCCGGGACAAGCTCTAAGCTTCCGACCTGTATCCCGGCATGTGTGGTAATGTAGGGCATGTTAGTGTAAGTGTGTGTAAAAGGAGAGGATAGTCAAGGAAGAGGTAGGAAAGATTGCGCGTGGTCCCTCACCCATGCTCCTGCATTCACCTGGCAATTATGATAGAAACCACGAAAAACCGATGAGAGCAGCCGGCCGCTACAATTCTCCTCCAGACAGCGATTGAACTCAACCTAGCTGACAAGCTGGTATCGAATATCCTGCCACCGTCAGGACTCGAACCTAGGAGCTCACGGTTAGAGGGACTGCAGTGACAACAGTTCATGGTGATTTAAATGCAGCGGACATTTTAAGCGCCGCGCAACGCTTCAGTTCCTGCGCAGTGTGTCGCGCGACTGCCGTCTGTTAATGCCATGCTCCGCGAGGGCAGCGCGGCGACGCGCAACGCTTATCGCGCACACCGACTGCCTCGCGGACGTTTTCTTTCGAAGCTTCCAACGTGATACCATCCACCGCGTGCTCTTGCACTTATCATTCGCGAGGAATTGCGAATTGCAAATGGGGTTGGCAAATGAAATCTTACTATCGCCGTGGAATCGACTGAGAGTGAGACGCTGACATAAGAGAATGAAATGGCGCTGTTATCAGTGCCGCGATCTCAATGTGGCAGCTTAAGTGTTTAAGGATATTTTTATAAATAATATTATTATTCACTAGGAAAGCCCTTTCTGGAGATATATGTTTATACTTGCGCACTTATATTTATTTATATCCATTTTACTTCTTTACAAGCATGTTATGTTCTCGATAAGCCAAATGAAATGACTCAAGAAATGAATCGTTTTGACAATAGATAAAGAAAGGAAACAATGTTGTTCACCGTGTTTTGATGATCCAATGATTTTATTCATCTTTCCCCATTTGAAATTATAAGCTATAACATTCTCCTCCAACACTACAACGTTCCTCAAGCAATCCTCCCTCCTCACATAATCGCACTCAAGGACGCGTTAAGGCGGCTCCACACATTCGTTATTCGGCGAACACCGAGCAACCGCTCGCCGAATCCCGAGTAGTGTGGATGCGTTGCTTGCTATTTGCCGAGTGACGAACATTCGGGGTTCGCTCTACCCACCGCATGTCGGTCTTCTTTCCCCATTTGAAATTATAAGCTATAACATTCTCCTCCAACACTACAACGTTCCTCAAGCAATCCTCCCTCCTCACATAATCGCACTCAAGGACGCGTTAAGGCGGCTCCACACATTCGTTATTCGGCGAACACCGAGCAACCGCTCGCCGAATCCCGAGTAGTGTGGATGCGTTGCTTGCTATTTGCCGAGTGACGAACATTCGGGGTTCGCTCTACCCACCGCATGTCGGTCTTTTGGACACATCAAAGGGAGCGAACATTCGCCGAACACGTCAGCTGCTCGGGATTGGGCGAGCACTAGCTTATCTTCACTTAGAAGAAGAAGAAAAAGAAGAAGTAGAAAAGAAAAAAGGATAAAAGTTTAAGTATGCGAGATACATTACAAATGACACTGTTTTAATCATTTTCATTTCTCACCAGGATATATTGAAAAAATTACTGTATATATTGTTTTTCAAGTATATCACTTTCATTGATGCGTACATGCTCCCAACTCCCCCAATATTTAGAGTCATGCAAATATTTCCTACGGCAGCTACTTTTCTCCTAGTTTCGTCTACTTTCCAATATTTTTTTATTTTCTTATTTTCCCCCGCACATGCTTCTCATATTTTCTCCAATGTCCTCTCATCAACCGCAGTTGTTTACGTCAATTCAATTTTTCACTGCCGTGTTTCGTTCTTGATCCGTCTGTTTGCGGTCCACTACCCCTGCAACTGTCTCCAAACACGGCTGGCTTTGTGCAGCCCCAGCCACGCAACCACCCGCTGCACTGTCGCGCTTTGCAGATTGCATACCCACGCGAGCTGGGCGCCACAGCTGCGACGAGTGATCCGCTCGGAAGCCAAATAATGTCGACACCAAATACAGGGCCTTGACTTTCTGCATTAATATGCAATATAACTCACAGCGCCAGCCATAAAACAAAGCCATTAGTTCAGATGGCCAATTTTAATTACATCATCAAGTGGGATTTTTTTTTAAATTCGATACAATGTATAGCCCCCGCCAGGCGCGGGATACAAATTGAGTAATTTTTGTAAGTTACTATTGCACTCCGCCCCCGCTGACAATTGGCGCGCCACATAAAACACAACGCGTTCGGCGCGTGACGGAAATTCCGTATGCGCATCAAGGCTCGCCCACGCGCCGCGCCCTCCGAAGGCAGGGAGCTGCGCGCCGCTCCCCTTACGCCCACACTGCCTGCCACGCAGCGCACAGCTCCGTCACTCCACGCCTCGCCCCGCCGTGCTCCTCACTCGCCACGACACACCCTGCAACACGCTGCACCTTACCTGCCATGCACCTCGCCAAGCCTTATCCCGCCCCGCCATGCGCTGCAGTGTAACTCACCATGCACTGCACCTCATCAAGTCTCACCCCACCCCACCCCACCCCACCATGTACCGAATTTCATCAGTCTCTCCACACTCGCCACGCACGAAATCGAACACCGTCACGATACACCTCGCCCCTGCCCTGCAACACGCTGCAACTCGCCGCACTTCAGGCCATGCCATGCACCTCGCCAAGTCTTATCCCGCCACGCCACGCGCTCCTGTGTAACTCACCATGCACTGCACCTCATCAAGTCTCACCCCACCCCACCACGCACCGAATTTCATCACGTCTCTCCCCACCCACCACGCACGAAATCGAACACCGTCACGCTACACCCCGCCCCGCCCTGCAAAACGCTGCAACTCGCTGCAGCGTGTTGCACGCTACACCCCACCCCACCACGCACCGAATTTCATCACGCCTTTCTCCACTCGCCACGCACGAAATCGAACACCGTCACGCCACACCCCGCCCCGCCCTGCAACACGCTGCAACTCGCTGCACCTCACGCCATGCCATGCACCTCGCCAAGCCTTATCCCGCCATGCACTGCAGTGTTCCTCACCATGCACTGCACCTCATCAAGTCTCACCCCACCCCACCACGCACCGAATTTCATCACGTCACTCCCCTCTCGCCGCGCACTAAATCGAACACCGTCACGTCTCACCCCGTCCCGGAACAAAACAAACCGCACCTCTACGCGTTACACGCAACCCTGTCACGTACGCAACCCTCGCCCCGTCCCGTCTCTCCCTAGCGCGCCACTCGCCGCATCTCACAACGACTCACCTCACCACGACACGCACCGCATCGCACCGCACATCAACGCATTTCTCGCAGCCCTGTTAGGTATTACACCTCGCCCCGTCTTACCTTACCCGGCCAGTCGCCGCACCTCCTCACGTCTCACCTCGCCACGACAAGCATCGCACTTCACCACGTCTCATCCTATTTCGACGTGTCCCTATTCGCACCGCACCTCAATGAATTTCTCGCAACTCTGTAACATACTGCACCTCGCCCCGCCTCTCCCCACCGCGCCACACGCCGCATCTCACCACGTCTCACCTTGCCACGACACGCACCGCACCTCAATACGCCATGCCCCCACGAACCGCACATCACTTCACCAGGTTGCACGCTGACCTGCACGTACTGCTTCTTGCCACGTCTCCGCCACACACCGCACAACAATTCTGCACGTCTCCGCCACAAATGCGCACCTAACCGCTTCCCACCCCGCCTCGCCAAGCCTTGTATAATCCCATTTCGCCCCACAGATCAACACTCGGTACCGCATCGCCACGAACCTCTATTTACCGTTTCGCGTCACACTCTGTTTGAAGTGCAGTTAGTCGACGACCAACATTTCGACAGAGACTCATGTTTATAGAACGAATAAAATAATAGTGTTAAAAGAATGCTATAGTACTATATCATTATTTTAACACAAATATTTTATTCGTTTTACCCTAATGTACAAACGCATACGTCTTATCTAATTCTCCTACTAAACTATCTTATCATATGTGTATTTCCTTGAAAGCAATTACTCCTTCGAATGCAGTAATTTGAATTATACTATAGTTAACGCACAAGGAAATATACGTTGCTATGCAATATCATCAAACAATACAAATTTAATTAAAAA
Organism: Teleogryllus occipitalis; assembly: GCA_011170035.1. Classification (NCBI taxonomy): domain Eukaryota; kingdom Metazoa; phylum Arthropoda; class Insecta; order Orthoptera; family Gryllidae; genus Teleogryllus; species Teleogryllus occipitalis. The sequence continues at coordinate 74,115 of BLKR01001650.1, read as the reverse complement.
GTGTCTCGCAGTATAATTCAAACGTCTCAAGACCTGCCATCCAGAAGAAGGAATTACTAAATTTATCTTCCGAAATGTCGTTTGGAAACGACTGTAATCCTTCGAGAAACCATTTGCTAGTTACTCAACTGTCTGCCAATTGTTCACAGTTCTGTTTCGCTAAAGCACCAACAGATAGCGTCAGTTTTTAATTAAACAATCCTGCGTTTGATGGACATAATTCGCTCGGCAATTGGAAGTCGCAGCTGTCGCGATACTAATCGCCGTCCGACGCGCGCGATCCGCCAATCGCGCGGAGGGGCGCGAGGCGTTAGGCGGTTATTGCACAACGATGTGGCGCAGGCGCGCGGCCTGGCAAGGCGCTGTGGGGCCATTCCTCCCCGGAGATTTATGGCGCTCTTGGCCCCGGGCTAATGAAGTTGTATGCGCTGCTCTAATCACCTCGCGAAAGTTGCCCGCGGAGATTTCACTCCCCCGGAACGAGTTTGTTTACGAATATGACCGCTTTTATAGTTCGCCCTTCAAAGACCGACGTCCCCAGGAAGTGGGGGTTGGAATTGAGACCTCGTGACATCACCGAACCGGCGCAAGTGGAGGCGATGACTACAATAACGGCAGTGATGGTAACGGAGTGGCGGTGTTGGTGGTGGATATGGTTTATTGTTTATTTAATGAAATAAAACAAAATACTATCGGTTAATGTTAATTCTATTAAAATGTCCGGAAGAGTTGAGAATTGTTGGTCTCATTTCGAATCGTCATCAATTGTGAATAAAAAACATAATTCCATAAGGTCTATGTTTATTAACAAGTTTAAAAAGATGTCATTGTCATTTATTTAAAACAGTAATTGTATTTGTCCATTTTGCAACACTTATTTTCATAGATCTCGGATATAATATTTTTGGTACCGAAGTAGAATTTTCTCTCCTAATCCCAACGACAAGAAAGCCACGTAACAGAGTGACACATACTAAATTGAAAAAAATTCTAAATTATTTCCTGACAGATCTATATATAGACAAATTTGTTTTCCAAATAAACATTAAGCTATTTAAAAAATATACTTGAGATTAACTATTTTGTGTAATCGTCATCCAATAAGGCACGCGAGGGATCGTTCACACGATCCGTGTGTCTATCCAACGGCATTTGAAAGAAAACCACTTGGCTTTGATGAATTTCAGTACATCAGGCCTAGAATAAACTAGCAAAATTCCATGTCATTTCGGTGAAATTAATATCGCGGTTGAACTTAAAACTCTGAATGAATGTTTAATTAATTTTCAGTGTCCGCGGAGGCGATGTGTGTAGTAATGAATTCATTAATTATTTCTTTTTTAGGCGCGTCAACTTTTATAGTCATTAGTCCAGTTAGTGTAGAGCATGATTTTATCACGATAGGTGGCTGTGTTCTTTGCGCGCTGGATTGTGCGACCCTACGGCCGCTGACGTACAAGTCTGCTTGCGGGATTTACCACATCCCAGTATATCCCAACAGCGGAGCACCACCCCAGCCGAGACAAGCTCTTGTCTCTCGACATGTATTGTAGTCAATGTAAACGTGTGCGAAAGTAAGAGGCGAGGATAAGAGGAGGAAGAGGAAGGAACGATCGCGTCCGGTGCGTGGCCCGTTTATTAGAATACTTCTCCAGCATTCACCTAGTGTTGATTGGGGAACCACGTTGGTTGGTTGGTTAGTGATTCCAAGCCCATCAACAGCTTAGGTCATTAGTCCCTTAAGTGTAGTGCGTGGTTTTCCACGGGAGATGGCGGTGTTCTTGCCCCGATGGATGGCGAGATACGGCACCGACCTACCGTCGGCTAGCGAGCTATCCTCCAAACCAGAACACACTCACCAGCGGGGATTAATTATATGGATGAATATGTGAAGGTTGAACGGTGAGTAAGAGAGAGACTATCAGAATGAGGCTCTCAAGACTTGCATAACTAAACGAAACGAAAGGAATGGAACGCATTGATGGAATGTAAGAAAATCTGAAGAGGAATACAGACCATTCAGTTGAGGGAATAGCGGAAGAAATAAGAAGGGGGAATGGAGACTGTAATTGGGAAAGGAGATGAAACTGGACCTAGTTAACCATAACTTATGATGCTAAAACAGCACGTATTTTCTCGCCCGCATCATCATCGCCCCAGCCGAGACAAGCTATAAGCTCCCGAACCGTCTCCCGGAATATGTGGTAGTATAGTGCATGTTAGAGTGTGTGTGTGTGTGTGTGTGTATGTGTGTGTGTGTGTGTGTGTTAGGGGAGAGGATAGGACAAGGAAAAGGAGGGAAAGATCGCGCGCGGTTCGTGGCCCGTTTGTTAGGGTACTGCTCCAGCATTCACCTAGAGTTGATAGGAGAACCACGGAAAACTACAGCCAGCCAGATCAGAACAGCCATTCTCCCTTAGACAGCGGCTGGATTCGACCCAGCTAGTGTCGAAAATTCTCTAGCGCCTGCCGGCCGGAGGCAGTGCGCGATGCAGGTGGTGTGGGGGTGGTGCCGGGGAGGGGAGTGGCGTGGGCCTGAGCCGGGAAGTGCGCTCGCTTATTGATGGGGCGCGCGGCCTAATGCAAATCGCAACGCAGCGGAGTGGTTTCCATTGCAGCGGTCGCGCCAGATCATGCGCGCATTAGAAATGTAGGTTTATTGATCGCGGTGTTGTAGGTCGGATCTGCGCTTCGCTGGCGAAGTGCGGGTTTCGTTCGCTCGCAGACGGCACGGCTCCGAGAAGCGGATTTTTGCGAGAGGTGTGGCGTCACATATGGCGTAAAATAAGCAAATTCGTATTTCGTAAAATAAGCAAATTTGATGTTAATTTTTTTACAGTATTACTCAATGGCTTAATAGAGCGACTCTTTCGTTATTTATATACAACTAAACATACAACAAATGATATATAACATACATTCATCCTGATAACAATACTAAACGATTGGTATCAGGATGAATCAGTAAAAAAACTATACATGAGGTTTAATTTATTGTAGATTAATACCCGAAGAAATGAAAGACACACAAAACGTTTTCAAATGCGTATACTGAAGATTATTTGCTTTAAAATACTAACGAGAAAAGATACAAACAATGCTGCTTTAGCATGGAAATTACGTTGGGAGATCAAGTTTATTTAACTAGACAAACGAAATAAAACAGATCTCAGACTTCAAGTTTTGACGATCAGCACATTTTCAGTTCTCGTTGCGAGTTCTAAGATTTATCTGTAGGCCACAAACAACGAAAACGTACACAACATCCAACGGACGAAAATTCTCGAAATTTCTCTCTTCCCTGGAAACCCTGAAAACACCAGCGTCCCGATCATAAAATTTTCCCGTACTTTAAAATAGTAAGAAAGATCGACAAAAGTAATTATGTATCAGTTTCTTCATATATCAGACACGTCTCTCTTAATTGTGGAATTTCCTGATATATTTTATACGATTACATGACAATATGTTCCTCACAAACTACTCCATAGAACAAGACTACAAAAAACACCTGTTTTCTGGAATTCTTCAAGAACATCTTACAGGGAACCGTTTAAGAATTGTGCCAACCGATTAGTCATATCAATAGGAATCTAATGAGCTATTGGTCACATCTGTAGATGCGTTAATCTTTCAAAATGCGTTTTAGTTGCTGAAAAAATTAGAAAAGGTACTTAATTAGTTAAATTTGTTAGAATCTTCTGGATGGACCAGCACAAAATTTATCAGTTCCCCACCAGGCGACCAAGACGCGTTGTATGACATCTCAATCGTCTCGATTTGGGGACTGAAAGACATTGAACTGCGAGTGTCGGAGGTATGCAAGAAACAATGGAGCACCGACAGTTGGGTACTTCTTCCCTAAAGAAACTACTTTTAAAAGTTGACGTGATTGGGGTACTTGATATCTTAGCAAACATACTTACAATTCAAATTGAATCAAGAGGTTTTTGATTGAGAGATACTTAACATAGAACAACCTACTTTTGTTGAAAATTGTTAACTTTGCTTGAAAAGTCAACAAATCAAATTCAATGGTTGTCTAATATTAGTCATAAAAACATCTGTTATACATTGTCGTTGAAATGAGAATCATCACACATGTTCTCACATTCACCATAATTATTTGTGTGGTCCTGTATTTTCGTAAATAAAATGTACATAAGATAATGCAAGACATTTTTCCTGAAATATATCTGAATAGCAAAGATTCAAAACGAAATAGAATTTGTATTTACTTGTTAGTATGGAAGCTACCTGCATTCACATCCAAAATTGAGTAAATGAGATATAGGATTAGGCACTCCAGATATAGGATTACGACTCCAGATTTCAAATTTCCACATTCCCCACATGTTCCTAAATGCCAAAAAGGGTGACAATTCGACACCGAAGATATCACGCGAAATGTCATTGCCAGCCATGTGCTGCTCGCCGTTCCAATACCGGACGCGCAAAATTCGCTGTCCGGCGAAGCCCCCCCGCCAACGCGCACGCGCCAAACGATCGAATACCCAACTCCCTCCGCCGTGTTTGCCTTCGATAACCAAACAAATATAGTAATATTTATTACTGTGCAACCGCGCCTCCAAAACAACTACACGATTTTAACACTTTTCAGCAAACTTTTGCTCACATAAATCACGCGCATTTTTATGTGCGCGACCGCCAGTGCTATGTACACACGATAGAACGCAGCCGCACTGAATTCCTAATAATAATTAAAACTTTGCGCGCCCCGCGACGGCGAGGGCCGTGCGCATTTTATGGGAGGAGCCGAAGAAGCGGCAGAGAGGCAGGCGGCACCTGCGGCGGCGGCGGCGGCGGCGGCGGCGGCGGCGGCGGCGCCCAACTTTATTCATCAGGGCAACACAAACACATTTCCCAGACGCCGTAAAAGCGGCCGATACCATCGGCCAAGCGCGGCGGCGCGCGATGCGGCAACCCCGCGGGCGGCGGCGCGGAGGAGGCGGCGGTGACACTACACGCTTCGACACACACAAGCCTGGCGTCGAGGAGAACCCCTTGCGTTGACTTTTGACATCAATGCAAGTCTACCAATTCGCGGGCGTGTAAATGCTGTTGCCTCAGTTGGGATGTTTTGCATTTCCAATTATGTCTTTTGTCATGCTTTATGTTATGTTTTAGCTCGAATTATGTCTGGAATATTGAAATATGTCATGTCATGAATATCGAATTATGCCTTATGATACGAATTACGACAAGTCTTACCTCCAATTATGTATAAAAGTGTTTTGTGTTATTTCAGTTATGTATAGAATCTCGAATTACGCTTTGAGTCAAGTCATCGATTCCCTGTTGAGCTAGACTTATGAATAAGTCAGTTATCGCACAAGAGAATACTCACAGCATCCCAAATATGATTACAGAAAAATAGCTTTCAGCCTTCAAAGAAAACCAGTAAACACTATTTGAAAGTTCCTATTACACCCAAATGCCATTTATTATTTTCCTGATGTTGTGCGTGTACCACTCACGCCAACATCTAATCAGCTAGTGAGCACTCTCTGCAGCAAAATGAGATATTACAATACCTTCCATGTCCGTACGTCGATGTTGTTACCCTGTAACTTTACTCCTTCTGTAAGGTTCTCATATAAGAGTTGCTACCAGAATTCTCTTCTGAAAATAACACTAGCTAGTTGATCTTTCCTGGCACGTAAACCGTTATAGTCATTCGACCCGTTTGTCATTTTTTATCGCGGAAGGTGAAGGTGTTCCTCTCCCACTGGATGGTGAGATCCGGCGCCCACATTCACTTCGGCATGCGGGGTTTTCTCCAGGTATCTCCCCCAGCGGGGCACCGCCCCGGCCGTGAAAAGCTTCACCAGCCCGAGTGGTCTCCCACCATGTGCAGTAGTGCAGTGCTTATAAGTGCATGTGTTTGTAAGAGCTCAAGGATGAGGAAAGAAAGATCGCGCTCGGTTTGTGCCCCATTTGATTACCAGGCTTTGATATTCGCATAGTATTGAAAGTAAAAAGCACGGGAAACTACAGATCAGAGCAGCCGACTCTAGAATTTTACTCGAATCGACCTAGCTAATCAAAAATCCGCCACGGCCGGGAATTTAATCGTCCAGAGTCGCTGCAGAAATAGCCGGCAATACTGGCTCTGACATAAACCTAGCCGGTAAAATAACAATAAGAAGTTGATCAAACTGAGGAATAATTTTTACTTTCTCGCTAATGCTAACGCAGTAGAACGAAAGTTATGAAATGCTGCGCGAAAAAACGGCGAATTTTCAGCAGAAAACTTCTATTATAGGGCCCTAGTATTGAAAAAGTCGATAAATTCAGTTGCTAAATTAAGAAAAAAATTTCTAACATGTAAAGCCAGAATCCATGTATTGTGAACCCTTGATACCGAAAAATTGAATGAGGATAAAACGTCCTTCTGTCCGTCGGACTAGCCGTCCGTCTGTGAACATCGCTAGAGGCAAACCTTTCCGGCGATTTTCTCCAAAATTGGTACTCCCCAAATTGATCTGACTGATGTGATCCCTTAAATTTGAATCCGAAATTTTAATTTTTTGGGGGTACTTTACTTGATGTCCCTGGGACGTTTTCCAAAATTTAAAAAAAGAATGGCTGCAACATTTTTTGTTGGATAGAGTGAAGGGCGTTTAAGAGAAAGGTGGAGGTCACATATTCGTTAAAATCCCTGATTTTTCTAAAATAACAAAAGTACAACATTTTTTCGGAGTCTTCTTACAACTAAAATATTCAAGATACAGATTTTTCCCTAAATGAAATCTGCTCCTTAAAGATATATTATGAAATAATGTTATACACAATTATTCGAAAATGTGATTACTTTTTTATTTAATTTTGCGTGAAATGTTGCGTGATGTTTCAGCACGTCTAGTTAACAATTTATTCGTTATTGTCTCAATAAATACACAATACAGAATCAGTTTCAGTAAGGAGAAAGTAGCATGTATTGCAAGCAGAAAGCGATGACCACGTGTCTCCGTTATCCAGCGGCGCGAGGGGAGCGTCCGAGGCCCTACCGGGCATCGCCCTCGCCCTATCCCCGCCCTCCGCCCCGGCGCCAGCGCCGCTTCGCTAGATGGCTTTATCTCCCGCCACGCACGAGCAGCGCGCGCTTTCGCTCGTCCTCGCCGCCCCCGCCGCCCCCGCCGCCCCCCGCCTACCCCCGCCGCCCCCGCCGCCCCCACCGCCCCCGCCGCCCCCGCCGCCCCCGCCGCCCCCGCCGCCCCCGCCGCCCCCGCCGCCCCGCCGCCCCCGCCGCCCCTGCCGCCCCCGCCGCCCCCGCCGCCCCCGCCGCCCCCGCTGCCCCCGCCGCCCCCGCCGCCCCGCCGCCCCCGCCGCCCCCGCCGCCCCGCCGCCCCTGCTGCCCCCGCCGCCCCCCGCCGCCTCCCGCCGCCCCCCTGCCGCCCCCGCCGCCCCCGCCGCCCCTGCCGCGCCTCCCGGCCCCGCGCCGCCCGCCCGCGCGCCACCTTCAGAGGCATTTGACGGTCCTCGCGCCCGCCGTCCAGCCACTGCACATTGTATTCTCTTCCACGGGATATGTACACCTTTCGCCACCGCTCCCGAAATCCAATTCACGCACCCTTTGCTCACCTCGCTTCCCCACAAAGACCGCGTCGTCCTCGTCATCTATGACAGCTTTCGCCACCGTCGTCAATCTGCCATCGCCCTCTGCTTCCACCACCGCTTTCACCGCCAAGCCAACTCCATTCTTGGAGCGATGTCTTTTTTTTTTCAACATGCTCGTCTGTCACTTTCTTTATGTCCAAAGATCACATACGTCGTGTGATCTGCTGCCTTGTCGCGGAATTTTCCGCCTTTCAAGTCTACCTTAGTCGCCTTCGCCCCTCCCCACGCCTTCGCCCCACACCACTTAACCCACACTCCATCCCTCATTCTAGACCCACGCCCGTTTCCCACCCACCGCCACCCTTTCCCCGTCCGCCGCCTCCATGTTCTGACCCGTTCCCGGCCCTCACGTTACCCGTTTCTCATCCACGACTCTTACTCCCCAACCCTCATCCCCACTCCTCATCCCACGTCCCTCATTACATATCCATCACCCCACGTCCCCCTCTCACGTCCCATTCTCACGTCCCCCATCCAAAATGCCCCCACCCGCCGTCTCGGATCCCACTATCCCCATTCCCCGTCCCCATCCTCATCCCACCTCTCCTATCGTACGTTCCCCATCCTCATCCTCTGTCCCTCAACCCCTGTCGCCATTCCTCGTCCCCCATCCCACGACGCCCGTCCCACGCCCTCATCCCAAGCCCCCCCCATCCCAAGTCCCCCATCCCAAGTCACCCATCCCAAGTCACCCATCCCAAGTCCCCCATCCCAAGTCCCTCATTCCAAGTCCCCCATTCCAAGTCCCCTATTCCACGTCCCCATCCCGTCCTCCACCCCTTGTCCCCGCCCCAACCCGGCCTCCTACCGCCGCGTCCGACCGAGCGCAGAGGCGCGCGCGGTAATTTGCGCAGTCGATAACTGAACGAAAACGGGCGCCCGCAGATGAGCGCCCAAGTATTTGTTTCCGATAATTGCGTTAATTGAACAGCGAAAGAGAGCTTCGGGCGCGCGGGCGCCGGGGGGAGGGGGCGAGGAGCGCGCGCGGTTCCGCTCCGATGCCTCCTCTGCCCCCTCGTGCCCCGTCCCCCGCTCGGGCCGACGCTCACCGGCCGCCGCAGCTCCTCCCCGCCACGTGCGCTCCTAGCCCTGGGCTCCAGCACCAGCAGGTATTTCATGCTTTATTAAATATTACAAAATATCAATTCGTTAAGCCTCGGTATTTATCTGGCCCATTTATTAATCAACACCACACCACACGCTGACAATGTTTGATGCTGTAAGAGGCTTCTGCAGTATTGCCGTGAAGAAGCTTTTGGTATTAAGGGTTAAAAGTTTCGTCGTTCAGCTGTGGAGGGTGTATGTCCCTAGAAGACAAACAAATTAACATGCGTTCATTTTTCGTTGTTACTACTTTAGAACTTGTGAAGTTGTCAATATCTACTACTTTAAAATGTTTAATGCACATACAGCAACGCAGACAAAAAAAACTGTTACAAGTTGTCGGATTCATTAGTAAAAAGTAGTTGTAATAAAGAAATATTTTAGTGAATTGTAAGATGCTTATACTTCTGAGTAAATTCTAAGTGTTCTCTTTGTATTACGTATTACTATTGTGTTTTATATAATAATACATACACAATATTGTTTATAAAATAATTATAAGAAGCTTCCAGATGCTTATTCAGAATGTAAATTCTTACCTCAAAAGATAACTTAGAAATTAACTTCCAGTGTACCGAATAAATCCATTGAGAGTTTGAATTTAATCAGGTTAAGATTTTTTTACTTTTCACAGGAATACTGCTGAAGCATGACCTACTAACTACAGCGCCGGACTATTCAGAGAGAGGTCACGTCAAAAATATTCTCACTAAAGGTGAGTACTCAGATACACACTGCAACAAGAACCTGTAGAATACTAACTCTCTGACTTCTGCCAAATGACAAACAGGAGTCACTCACGGTATGTGAGCCATTTATTTCATATCGTAATGTTTGTATGGAGAAGTTGCATGAAATTACGCCTACGCTTGCAGCACGTGAGAGGAACACGATTGACAATGTTGAGATAAAGAACTCAATGATATCCAAATAAATAATATAATATTGTGAGCTAAATCAATGTTGTAATGTTTGCTGCATCAGTGACGCCCAGCTCGATCACGTTTTCCGTCTAGTTTTTATTGATACATTGAGCAAACTTAGAGTTGGTGCTTTGTTTTGCTTTTGAGCACCTAGTATTTATAGCTCCCTCTCCTAGCGTTAAATATGATTTGCAACAGGGTTTTTGTCATTAAGTAAATTTAATACATCAAACATAAACATATGTTCTATTTTTATTTTTTTGACCGTGTCGAGCTCGTCAGTGGAAGGTGGAAGGAATGGATAGCAAATTCAGTGTTTCCCCTTCCACAATGTCTACATCACTTCCACTGCCGTCTGCTTCAAAACGCAATTTGCTGCCAAGATGCTCGGAGTCAATGAGGTTGAGGGATGAAATATGAGGCATGATGGAGTGAAGTTGTGATATTGAAGGCAAAAGGAAATTTCTACGTGTGCCATTATAAGATACCATGCAAAATTACACATCTTTATTGTCTACTATGACAACCATGTTGTGGAGGTGAGATTATATATAATTATTACACTTCTTTCCATTTTAGTGTTTGCAGAACCCAGACCTCTAGCTTAGGATTCCGTCAACATTCACTCTACGCCCTGAACTTTGATTATAAGCCTCTTTTCTCTTCTCTGAAACCCCATCGACCAATATCGGAGTCCTTTCAATTTCTCTCATTAATTTACCAAGGCATTCATGGCCACAGTTTTGGTAATCCTTTTTATCACTAACGAACGAACTTTGATATAAATATAATTATATTATCGTAAGAACAAAAGTATATTTAATATTTTTTACAATTTACATGGCATCCTCAATAAATTAGAACTATTTTTATTTCACATATTTTACCTATTACTACACATTTCATACATATTTCGTTACATTTTAATGTATTTATACGTTGAAACAGAAGATTTCATTTTGGAGTTTACCAATCTAGTCTGTTACTGGAACCATCTTTATTCCAAAGCAATGTAACGCTACAGGTCTTCTATTACCACCGGACCATGAATTGTCAAACTTACTTATTAACAAATATTTTTTACAGATTATAGTCTTTCCACTTCGTAAGATTTGGGTTCGAGGTTATTTTCCCTTTAACATCTCCTCCGGGATCCATCACTGGCTACACGGTACACTTGAGACCTGCTCCTCGTAAACAATATATTTTACGAACGTGTTTTACATACCAAAGAAAACTTTTATGCATTGCGATGACTAGTGTACAATTAGTTGTGTACGGGTAGAACTGTCTTTCATTGGCTCCGAATCCGTTTTAAGATCTGATTAACAACATTCTATACACGAAAAAAAGCTTGTACAAAGGGATTTTAAACACAATAATTAAATTACTTTCTATATTTATATTATCTCTTACAAATTTTGGAGAAAATAAATACATATATACAGAAATGTTTTGTTTTTTTAAAATGAGTTCCATTTCATACTTATCACGAATACGACAAAATTGTCCCCTTTCCGTGTTTCTTGCCATTTTCTTCTCAAATTTCTCAATTTCAGTTACATAGCGCTATTGTCACGAAGAAATTCATTACTTCATAAATCTGCTTAAAGACAATCCACCACATAAAGTTTCTCTCCTTTCTCCTCTCAGAACTCTAGTGCCTCCCAAATCCATCTCCTACCTTCATTAACGATGTATACAAAACTTCAGAAAGCTGCTCTAACCTCCTGTCCACAATGTATAGAACATCCACACTTCTATCTGCCCCTCTCGCGAATTCAAGTCCTTTCTACCTGACTCATTCGGCGGCGGCGTTTGCGAATCACCAGATGAGCGCCCCCGCGTCCCGATCGCAGCGCACCGCTGACGTCATCGCCTGTACCACCGCCGCCGCCGCCGCCGCCGCCGCCGCCGTCGTCGCCGTGGCCGCGCGTAACATTGATTTTATTCGACGGAGCGCGGGCGCAGACGGGCATCGTTACGCCGCCGCGAGCAAACGCCGCGCAGCGTAGCACGGCGCAGCCAAATATTTATCCTCTCTTTGTCGGCCCGCAGCCCTGCGCCCCGGCGCCGTCTCCATTATCGGCTTCGGCGCTTCAAACGCACTCCTTGCGCCACGCGCGCTGGCTTTGTGCCGCCCCGCTCCGCCCCGCTCCGCCCCGCTCCGCCCCGCTCCGCCCCGCCCCGCCCGGCCCCGCCCCTCCTGTCCCGTCCCGTCACATTCAGTCCCGTCCCGTCCCATCCCGCCCTGCCCCGCCTCTCCCCGCCCCGCCCCGCTCAGTCCGCCCGTTCTGCCCGCCCCACCCGTCCCGTCCCAACTCAATGGCACCACCACCCAGACTCCGCCCCGCCCCACCCCTTCTCGCCTCGCCCCGCCCGCACCGCCCCGCCCACATCGCTCCGCCTCACCCCGCCCCGCCCCGCCCCAGGCGCACCTCCGCGCAGGTTCCGCCCCAGTCCAACCGCATTTCCCCGCCCAGACCGCCTGCTCTACCCTAACCGCAACTCCACCCAGACTCCGTGACGTTCCGACCCATCACCACACCCAGATCACCCGCTCCGCCCCTCCCAACCCGTCGCAACCCAATGGAACCTGCGCCCAGACCGCGTCCCGTCGCGTCCCGTCGCGTCCCATCGCGTCCCATCGCGTCCCGTCGCGTACCGTCCCGTCCCGTCCCGTCCCGTCCCGTTTCGTTCCGTTCCGTCCCGCCCCGTCCCATCCCACCCGTACCACTCCGCCCATACTGCGTCCCGCACCCGGTCCTCCCGCCCTACTCCAACCACAGAACTGCTTCATCTCCTCCCCACTCCTACTACACCTATTGGTCAGACTCCGTCAAAGCTTGCCCCATTCCCACCCCACCCAACTGTACCACCGCCCAGATTCCGCCCCATCCATCCCCGCCCCAACTTCACCAAAACATCCAGGCTTTGCCCCGCACCCGTTCCACACCACTCCATCTCCATTGCGCTAATCATCCAGATTCCTCTCCGCACCTACTTCACTGCGTCCCAGCCGCAACACAAAAGTCTTTGCTCCTCTTCATCCCCACCCCGCTATCCGTCTAGACATGCCCTTCCCTGCTCCGTCCCAGGTGTACCACAACTTCGCAACCACCCCACGGGCGCCTTGCCTCTCCTGTCTCGCCTTCCACCACCTCTTTCCTGCGCCATCCCGTCTTCGATTCAGCCATAACCACCATCCTGCAAGCCCCCTATGCCTCCTACCCTACCTCCTCCAATCGCCTCTTCCTTCCTACCCGGTGTGCCTGGCAATGCTTGTGCTCTGCTACCCTCTGAACCCCTCACTACCTCGACCAACGCCCAGTCTCATCCATTTGATTAACTGATGTTTCCGTACACGTCAACTGCTATAGTAATAATTTCCATTAGAGTAGAAAATGTTTAGGGCTGGGTGGGGGTTGAATGGTATATACGGCAATGGCATACATGTTGCCTTGCGGTAAATAGCTGCTCAGGTATTACCTACTGACGGAGACATCGCGGAGGCCAATACAAAGCTCTAAGCTCCCGACTGGCCTCCTGACATGTATGGTAGTGTAGAGCATGTAAGAGTCTGTGTAAGTAAGGGCGAAAAGACGAGGAAGACGAAGGAAAGATCGCGCGCGATCCGTGGTCTTTTTTGTTAAAAAGTATTGCTCCTGCTTACGCCTGGTAATCACAGCAGAAACCACGAAAAATTACCGATCAGAGCTGCCTGCCAATAGAATTGTTCTGCATACAGCGGCTGAGTTTCCGGAAGCGATAGCTCAGTGCATCAACTGATATCACTGCAGCGCCTCTCACCGGGAGGTCCTAGGTTCTAGTCCTGACGGCGGCAGGATTTTCGACACTAGATTTTTAGCTAGGTCGAATTCAGTCGCTGTCTGGAGGAGAATTCTAGCGGCCGGTTGCTCTGATCGGTAGTTTTCCATTGTTTCTCCGATCAACACCAGGCGAATGCTGGAGCAGTACCCTAACAAACGGGCCACGGACCACGTGCGATCTTTCCTTCCTCTTCCTTATCCTATCCTATCCTCTCCCCTTACACACACACACACACACACACTAACATGCACTACGCTACCACATATTCCGGGAGACCGGTCGGGATCATAGAGCTTGTCCCGGCTGGGGCGGTGCCCTGCTGATGGGAGAGTCCTGGTTAGGGGGAAACCCCACTAGCTGACAGTAGGTCGGCGCCGGATCTCGTCATCCAGCGGGGGAAGATCACCGCCATCTCCCGAGAGCCAACCTGCACTACACTTATGGGAGTAATGACCAAAGCAGTTGACGAGCCCGGAAACACGAAAAAATCAATCAATCAATCGGCAGAGTTTGACTTAATTACCTAGAAAGTGTCGAAAATCCGCCACCGGCGGTACGAAAAGCTTAGAACCTCACAGGAAGAGTCGCTGCAGACCCCGTAGCAATGAGCCGAAATCATTCGCGTCCAGTGTCTCATCATGACCAGCACCCACTTCGTCTAGCCCCGCTCCCGGCCCAACCACCATTCCAACACCCTGCTCATCCTTGCCTCTCATCTCTCTCTCTCACCGCTTCCTTCGGGCGTGCGCACTTTCTCTTTCTCACTGCCGCGCCGCGCCCTTCCGCTTTTGCATCTCCGTTACTAACTTCTCCACCACTCCCAGAACCTCCCAATTCATGTGTCTTCACCTTCGCCATTTTCATTAGCACTCCCATTTCGTCCTCTGACTCGCCGTTGAATCCGCTCCCGACTCCACCCCTGCCCTGAGCCGCCCTGCCACCATTGCCACTACACTGTCCCGCCCCAACCGCCCCGCGTCGCCCTCTCGGGAACAGAGCTCCGCCGCGGCTGCGGTGGAATAATATTGTTCTACTTCATGGCGCCTTTTATCTCATTAGGAGCGTTTTCCGTCGTCGCCGCTAAGTCGGGTTCGTTTCGTGTATTTTGCCATAGGGCAAGGACAGTCCTCAATTATTCGCAGGTACCGAGCACTTTCCTTGCAGTAAATATTGCTTCGATTACTTGCTTGATTAATGATTCAGGGCGCGTAAACTGCTACGGTCATTAGTCCCGTTAGTATAGTGCATGTTTTCCTCGAGAGGTGGAGGTGAGTTTTCCCCGCTGTATGGTGATATACGGCCTACCAGTCGGCTAGCGGGATTTTCCCAACCAAGTATCTCCCACCAACGGGGCACCGCCCCAGCCGGGACAAGCTCTAAGCTCCCGATCGGTCTCCCGACATGTGTGGTTATGTAGTGCATGGTAGTATATGTGAGTGTGTAAGTACGAGGTTAAGTTAGGACAACGAAGAGGAAGGAAATATCGCGCGTTCGTGGCCCGTTTGTAAGGATATTCCTCCGGATTTCACTTGGTGTTGTCTGGAGAACTAGTTGTCACGGAAAACTAGCGATCAGAGCAGCCGGCCGCTTCAGTTCTCCTTCAGGCGCGGCTGAATTCGACTCACCTATCTAGCTAGTATCGAAAAGCCTGGCACCGTCGGAACCCGAACCATAGAACCTCGCCCCGATCAGAGACACTACAGTGACATAAGATGATTCCCTGAGCCACCAAAACTGGTACATTGCTTCGATTCTGGTGTAGTTTAAAAAATATGCCGTAACTGTAAATTTGAGCACACTATCTATTCGGCGTTGCGATCCAATATTGAAAAAAATCCCAAATCAATATACGCTGAGAGTAATTCGTCTGATGCACCTTGGGTATTTTTTCCGAAAGCCTCGCAGATTGTATAGTAAAGCTGGAGTAGCTATTGAACGGTCAATAGCAGCCACACTTTTTGAATTGGGAGAGATCAAAAGATACGTCTGCTTCTGACAGAGTATCGATAGCTTCAAGGCAAGGTCTCGAGTCGCCAGCGACTTGAGGTCAGAGTTCGAATTGTTGTTGAAATAAAGCACAGGAGTGAGCTTGAAAATTGAAGAGGCAATAGATGAAGATACTCATGGATATGTCTGTCGAAATCTTCGTAATGGAATCCGGATGCCATCCTAAATAAATATCGTTAAACACAGTTTTATAAATAAGTTGAAATTAATTCAGTAATGTGATATTCCAAAATGATGTACCATTTTTATTATGGAAATGTCATTTTATTTGACACAGAATATAGGGATGACAATAGACGATCGCGAGAGGGTCGCTATGTGACAAATAAACAACCGGCGTTAAGGATCGTTTTCGTTAGGTTTAAATGACAGAGCAGAGGCCGGATAAGAATTGTTTTGAGAGACTAAAGAAAAAGATATAAAATTCGGAAGCTTTCGAGTTTTTTGAAGAACATTCATTTGCTAGAGCAACGCGGTGATGAGCGGATCGGCTCTTCATATATTTTACAAGATCGAGGAAAAACTGTAATTGACAGTTGTATAAAGTTAACTATCGTTTCTTATATTAGGATAGAGCGTTCTTGTAAGAAGACAAATATGTATTTAGGCGTTCACCTGAGACGTTAGTAAGCGAAATCACAGTTATAATAGTATCGGCGAGAGAATTTGGAACCAGACACGGACATTAGGCAAGGACTTTATCCAGAAGCAAGATTCTGCTGCGTCGATGCAGAAGGTTCTATGGGGCGCCATCGAACGAAGAAGTGAAAAGCAAGCGAAGACCCACGAATGAATAACAAGGTTTTATAACTATTGTAATATAGAGAAAACTGGTCATGGCCAAAGATGAATTCATTTTGATTATCAATATAATAAATTCCAATTTGTTAAGTTAAAAGAAAGCTGATTATCATTGTTCGTGACGTGCAAAACCAGCATTTTAATACGATTTTCAGATTCCTCGCCACTCCGTATGGATGACAGATTGAATAATTGGTTGCAGAGTAAATAGAAACAATTATGAACTTCGAACCCCAATTAACTGAGCTAGCACAACATAATTTTGGAAGGAGAGATATTTAAATTACGTAGGAATCATTAGGTTTTAAGTGTAAACTTTTCCTGGCGCCCAAATTACATTTATCAGTAATATTTATGTTTCAAAATGTCCCTCCAAGTGGGGCTTGTTTTTAAATAGAAA
Source organism: Teleogryllus occipitalis (assembly GCA_011170035.1). Taxonomy (NCBI): domain Eukaryota; kingdom Metazoa; phylum Arthropoda; class Insecta; order Orthoptera; family Gryllidae; genus Teleogryllus; species Teleogryllus occipitalis. The sequence goes on along the minus strand of BLKR01001650.1, from coordinate 57,408 downwards.
GACGGAGCTTGTTTCAAATTGGCACCAGTCAACGTCGGACATGTCTGAGTAATAATGGATGCAGTAATGCTACAAAATGTACGATATTTTAAATTAAAATTCAAATGTAGAAAGTTATGGGATTAAAGTACATGCGGTGTTGTGAAATGGGTTGAAGTGCAATGCAGAGCAGAGTGAACAGAGTGATACACTTCACTGCCGACGAATTACCTTAAATTACAGTTGAAAATAAATCTAATCTAATGTAATCTACCAATCTCATGTCTTCTGGAGACCTAAAACATGAATAATTAGTTACACGTACTGATGAGCCACAAGCTAGTTTTCAGCTTTGTAGAAATAGTAGTTAAAATATTTTATTTTCATTTCACTTCAATGATCTGCACGCAAGAGAAAATACTACTTTCTCCTCTTCCTCTGCTAAGCAGTGTACATCCCATGCTAGCTATTTCTTGCAGCACCTCTACGAAGACAGTGCCGCAACCTTGCAGTGCAGCGGGGGATAATGAACGAAAGCTATTGGCGCTAATGATCAAAGCCATTATGAAATCCTGATAAGAGGGTTCAGGCTAACAAAACAGGTAGCTTAATTGCAGACAAGAGAACGATGCAAATTATTGTTGGAAACAAGTGTGTACGAACCATTGAATCAGATCCTTCCTACAGATTTCGAGGACCTACCACATTTCACGGAAAGAACTGAAAACCTTTTCGCAGAACTTTTGACAAATCATAACAAAAGCGACTGACGACATTTTACGTTATTATTTTAATACATAGTATATCACCAAATGCTCAAAAAGTAATGGAAATGCTTCTCAGAATGACCAGAAACGTTTTCAAAGTAACAAGAAATAGTATAGACAAATGGTGGTACAAAACTAAGTAAAATTATAATTAATTAATTTATATATTGTTCCAGAAATAATAGAAGGAATCTTTGCGGTTGTGGTTCTGTTTATAAAAAGCTATCTTTCAGTCTGACAGTATCTCGCTCTCAAAAGAAAGTATTCTTTCCACTTCTATTTTAAGAGAAGTATATTCTAAAACTTGCACACATAATAACTAGTCTTCAACAATAAAATGAAAAAATGACAAAAATATTTTTTTATCCCACCCATTTTAATTAGCCTGAATTAACTTGAACCTTTAGAATTCGCCGCAAGTTGAATTAGATTCAAGTAGCCTTTCGTCATTCCAATTACGGTGATATGATCCGGGAAATATTTAGGACAAGAGAAAAACCGGCAGCTTTAGATCTTCAAACGTAAATTGCATTAATTCTGATGCCACAGCATGGAACAATCTTCTCCACAGAAAGCCCAGATCTATATGTATTTTTAAACTTAATTCTCTTTCTCTATTTCTTACCGGTGAAGACATTTTATTATGTATGTTACATGTGTTCGCTTAATAAAGAGGAGCTTTTGAGTTTGTTTTTAGAGATACAACTCCCTTCCCAAACATTCTGTAATATATTCATGCATTTTATATGCACTTTCATAAACAAAAGTACATTTATTACTGCCATTGTTAATATTATTATTACTATTTAATAATACTTTAAATTTGCAAATTATATATGAAAAATAAAGAATGCATTGATTCAATCACGAAAACACTAAGAGTCAGGGGTTGCTCCTGCAACAGCCAAATGCGACTGCCCAAATTTGTACGTTTTCTAGCTAACTGTTTGAGCTTCTGGAGATCCCCCTTCGAGGACTTTCCATTTGTGCGTTGAAGTCATCGGCAAAGCACCCCGCTCTTACACATCCAGACCACTAAAAATGTAAATTAACTTCCACTTTTCGGAATTTATTCTATTCATTTAATTTCCATTTCCATATGTCACAGTGCTCGCCGGCCGTCCATTTGAAATTCCACACGAAGCGCCGTCACAGCGCGAATATCATTTATGGCGCCTCAGCGGATCCGCTGGGCAATGAAGCGGGCGGCGCCCGTCACTTGTTCAAAATGAGCTCCGCGGTGGATAACTGCCAGCGGAAGAGTCTCCCTTGAAAGGATACTGCATCAAATGTCTCCTGAATCTCTCGTACGCATATTTTGCCCCCCCCCCCAAAAAAAACGGCAGAAAAAAATTGTAAAAGCTATGATCATCGGATCATATTCTGAATGCGGGAGATCTGTTGGGTACATCGCTTTGAGATGGTCAAAACATGAGGCACCATTTTGATCTAAAGCACAAACAGCAATTTTTGAGGCAACTTAACATTTGTAAAAGTAAAATAGATCGTCAAGTAATCTTATATATATTTGAATATTCTGAAGAGAATATACAGAAACTTAAAACAACACACTATAAACTAGTTGCCACCTGGTATATAAATGTCATGAGTAACCCTGGTACATGATTTAATTTCAAAATCGGCCATGGTGTGCTACAAGCTCAAGATGCCTCATATCCTCGGTGGAAAGCTACGTTGAGAACATTTCTTATTGAGTCGTTTAAAACAAATATTTGTTCTGCAATCCCGTACCTGAGTAGCTCCATATTCGTCTGCATAATTTGAAGAAACACAATAGGAAAGGTCGGGACAAAGTGATGAGGATTTTTTAAATCAAAATTTTCACAACGAAAATAAAATATTTTGACAAAGTTATGCAAGTCAATTTTTAGAATGATTCTTTGGGTATATTATTTAGCTGATCTCATATATACATCTCTGATGTTTACTAAAATGTATGAAAAAACAGAGAGGTGCAAAATTCGAGATCTCAAATTTCCCGGTGTAAAGTGAGCATGCATTCAATTTTAAAATTATGATTGAATTTTAATTCAAATAAAATTTTCAACTAAAAATACGTTATTTAAATATAGTGAATAGCGAAACCCTTCGATTACATCGTAGAAAAGGAAGATTGGTAGAAAAGTTACAATATACAATTATAACATTACGTACTATAGGGTAATTGACCTCCCTCCCCCAAATAAGTCTAATGAAATAGTGAGGTTTACACATTCTGAAACAATCAAATCACTATTCGCTGTGAACACAAATTTAAACATGTTTCTGATAATTTAATTGAAATGTTTTATCGAGACCTGTACATGTATGGTATATTATACGCGCACGTCTTCTTAAGACAGGAATACCTACCCCCACTTTTTAATATTAGGAAAATTAAGGATAAATGTTAGGGACGAGTGTTGTTCTCAAAATATAATTTCTATAAATGCGCCGCACCCTCATAAAATACTATTTTGCACCGAAAAACGAGCTATAGATTTGACATAACAGTCCTGTCGCTGAAATAAACACCTTCCCCGCTCCTCTCGCAACTAGCAAGATGAGGGTTCAAGTAAACGTGCGCAGATAATAGTATCTGTATTTTAGTGTTTATTTTTATTGCGTTATCCAAATTCACTCCTTTTTCAGTAGAAAATTCTGCTCTCAACTTCAATTTAAAAACAATGCATCACATTGTAATCATCAGTTCAGTATCTTGGAAAAGAAGCATGTCTCAAACGATTGTTGTACATTGCGTTGCCATATCAGTAATCTTTGCATTTAAAAATATTCAATCTTCGAACTTAACAAACTCGCCATCTGCGCTAATTACAATCTCATTACTCGCACACGCTGACTCGCTCTGACTAAGACTTTCTTGACGGTTTGACACAATCAAACGACGTAATGAATAGGTACCTGCAGAAAAGCGTTCATTTTATTTATTGTACTATTTAAAAAAAATTAGTGTTTATTCTTCACAATTTGTTAATAACAGTAAACGATATCACAACTGGAGCCTATTCCCTTTCATTTACAGGAAATATGATTAAATTTGGTTGATAAAGTTCTTTTTATATACGAAAGCTCTTCGACTTTTAAATATGTAGATGGTGTAGTTTCATAGTTTTGATTCTGCAATTTTGCCTAACTTTTCTCTAATCTAAATGAAATACGAAAAATAATCTAATGAAAATGTTCGAATATCGTATTATTTTACCATCTGTAAAGAGTGATGTTTTCCTTTACCTCTTCATATTTTCTGTCACAATTCGGTTTATTTAAGCTGTCTCTAAAAATACATCCCTTTTTCGTTTTCTAAAACTTTCGCTTTCTGATAACTTATCCTATTTGTTTTTCATTACTTTATCTTAATTCGCTACGTTTTTGCCACTCATAATAATTTTACAGAATCCATCCATATTTCACATGCAGTGCACTGAAAGCAATGTTATCCATTATTAAATTGAATGTTGTAAAGTTAATTTCTTTGCACATTCGGAGCATTTACATTAATAACACACGCTTAAATCGAAGCTTTTTCTGGTTAAAATAAAAATTATTACGATTGACACTTTACAAAACAATCAGTTCCATGTAATTTCCGTCGTATCAGGTATCTTTATATACAGTTGCATGTGGATGAAGACAGAATTAAAGATGACTATACCTCAATAACTCTTTACTACTTTTACCCAAATGTGTATGATAATGATCATAAATTTCAAAATGTTAACGCAGTGAGAAAAGACTCCCATGGTTGTGTTCAGGACCATTCAATATTTACTTTCACTCACATGAAAATGTTAATGGCACAAACATATTGGAAATATACCTTCTCGAGTAGAATTAATGTTTACTTTTCAAGCCAGCAAAAACGTTGGCAGATGGTACAAACGTTGAGATAAACTCCAGCAGATTTACACGCACGTGATGAGACAAATACACTGACAATGACAAGTTGTCAGGGCAGACAGTTATTGAAATAACATTTGATGATCATTATCTATTTGACTGTGTGGGAGGCGTCGCGTTCTAAGCACAGATGCCAACGCCGTCATGCTATGTCCTTCCCCGGGGCGAAACGCCGGAGGAAATGAGGAAGGTCTCAATGCGCCAGCTGAAACGTTGGCATCAGTGCTGGAGCCCTTCAGCGCTGGAGAGCTTCAGTGCAACTCAGCTTGCTGATGCGGGACGATTTTTCGCAGAGCTACGCGTGATGCGTATCGTTATTTATGCATCGGTACAGATACGGAGTCCTGATACATTGTTACTGACTATTGAGCCATGGTTTTCAATCATGTGTCCGTCAAAAATTGTATTTTTGTATCAATATTGTTGTAAATTGTGTATATAAGAATCATTGTGTGGATTGTCGGGACGTGTATTATGCTCACCAAATCTTCACAAATCGTAATACTTATTACCGAAATATAACTCATGATATTCAAGCGTTAATTTCAGAACATAATCATCCACCTCACTGTCTGATATATTATGAACTTTCTTCCAAAAGACGAGCAATTTCAGACCCAAATTGTCTCGTTACAAGACACCACCTTCAAGCTGAGTAAAATGTATTGATTTGAATATCTGTAGGTAAGGGTGGATCCAACCGATCATTTGGGGGGGGGGGGGTATCGTAGATTTTTGATAAATAATGAACATATTTGTTATTATATTGTATATTATTTATTTACTGTAGTTATTATACTATACAAAATTATTGTTTAAATAATTACATAATTCCAACCAAAATAAATATTTAAATAGACTTTGCCAAATAAAGGAAGGTAAACAAAAATTCAAGGCCTTTTTTATTGAGGGGGGGGCATGGCCCCTACTGGATCTGCCAGTGTCTATAGGAGTTCGTATTAATAGACGGAAACCATCCACGTGCAAAGAACGTCACGCTACGTTGAAGGGCTAAACCGCGGCGTCTCCCGGACAGCCAACTGATTCTGACTCCGGCAGCGGAAGCCATCGCTTTCATGTGATGACCACTTTAGCGCGATCTCCCCTACAACGAATTTCGTGAACTTTGAGTTGCACTAATCTTCAGAAGTTCTGGAGGATCGTGAGCTTTGTTCTGTGAACCTCTGACGGTCTGAAAGGTTGAGAAGGCAGGGGCGATGAAGGTGGCAGGAGGGAACCGGAGATTAAAACGAGGAAAACAGAAAGGAAGGGGGAAGTGAGAGTGCTAAGAGAGAGCACGAGAGCAGTATCCGTACACGAGGAGACGGTAAACTAGTGCTGCTAAAACAGCACGTACTCTCTCGCCCGTATTTTCACGCTAGATTACACGAAAAATACAATAATTTTCGAAAAAGTATACATGACCTTATTTCAAAATCTATCTTTAAGGAACACATTTCATTAAGGGAAAAAATCTCTATCTTCATTATTGTAGTTGTAGGAAGACATCGAAAGAATTTTAAACTTTTGAAATTTTCGAAAAATTAGGGATTTTAACGAACATGAGACCTACACCATTCTCTTAAACGTCTTTTACACTATCCAACAACAAAACTTTATTAAAAAATGATGGAGCCATTTTTTTGAAAATTTTGAAAATGTCCCAGGGGCGTCACGCAAAGTACCCCCCGAAATTAAAGTATCGGTTTCAAATTCAAAGGACCGCGATTTCAGCCAGATCGATTGGGGAATATCAATTTTTCAGTAAAATGGCTGATCGCTTTAACCACTAACGTTTTTCACAGATGGACAGTCAGACAGACACGTTTTGCCGCCAATCGATTTTTCGATATGAAGAACACACAAAACATAGATTTTGGCCACATCAAGTGTAAACAGGATTTTTTCCTAAATTTAGCCACTGGATTTACCCACGTTTTCGTTAGCAAGACCCGGTAGTAAGAGTTTTTCTGCCGAAAATTCGTCGGTTTTTCCGCAGCATTACATAACTTTCTCTCTACTCCGTAGCGAGAAAGAAAAAAGGAGCGCAGATGGCACATTGTGGAAGCGACATCATGACGTGTGGAAAAGGATGGCCGGTCGAGATTGAAATGGGGAAAATACTTTATGGAAAGAGGTAAGGACGAGAGGATAGAAGTGTGGTTGGACGATGAGAGAGTAGGTCCGGTTGGTTTAACTCAGAAGCGCAATAAGTACGTGTCACTTGTCCTGCGCTTTCAAGTAGTCCGCAAACGCTTTCTTTCATAAGCGTTTAATGTGTTGTCTAGAACAAGTGTTCAATTCAGTCCAAAATAATCTAAAAAATTGAAGTTTTAAGAGAGGCGCTGTAGGAGGGTAACATCTACCGTGTGAGCCATAAGTGAAACCCAGCGACAGAAGACTCGTCGCGACCAATCAAATTACTCGTCGCAGAGATCTTTTGAATGAATGATGTTTTCGGACGCGTCACCTGATATAGTCATTAGTGCCGTTGCTGTAGTGAATTTTTATTCCTGGAGGTGGCGTTGTTCTTCCCCCGCTGGATGGTGAGATCTGGCACCGACCTCTCTAAGTGTCTCCCTCAACGGTTGACCGCCACAGCTGGGACTAGCTCTAAGCTCCTAATTGGTCTCTCACATATGTGGCAGTAAAGCGCATGTGAGTGTAAGTGTATGTAATTAAGAAGTAAAGTTAGGACAAGGAAGAGGAAGGAAATATCGCGCGTCTGTGGCCCGTTTGTTAGGATACTGATGCGTCATCCACCTGGTACTGATCACAGAAAACACAAAAAATCACCGATCATGGCAGGGATCCGCTACTATTCTCCTTCAGACGGCGATTGAAGCCAAACAACTATGTAGGTTCTGTCCAAAATCTGCCACCGCGGGAACCCGAGGACCTCCCGGTCAGAGTCTCTGCAGAGACAGCAGCAAACTTGGCGGTAAGTCAAACCGGTGAGTCCCTTCAAGGAAGTGGCCCGAGTGGAAGTCTTTCTCTCCCTGCCTCTCGCCCCCATCGCTCTCTCCTTTGAGACAGGTTCTCAAGAAATACATATTTTCGGTATGTCTTGAAAGTAAAGAAAAAAACAAACTGATCTAATCACATTTTACTCTCTTTAAAGATCATCGTAATAGCTCAAGGATTTAAAAAAATAATATTCAGACAAAATTACTCCACCGGTTCATCTCTCAGTGTAATTTACTCCTCCAGGTTCCCGAAACGCAGAAATACAAATCCTAACTTTTACTGGTGTTTACCTCTTTATTAACGCATAATGCTAATCAATAGCGAATAAAGCATTTCAATATTTAAATTAAGAGTCCCAATGATAAATAAAATAATTATGAAATTTGTATTGCAATTTTTCAACTGTATTCTTTTTGTTAACAATTTTAAACTATGAAACATCTAAGTGATTAATTAGACGTAGAATTTCATGTAAAGTGAATACAAATACTTCAGTTAATTTTTAGTGCTACACAAGAAACAATTTTAATAAATATTCGGAAAAACTATTGGTGGAGCAAAGAAAAATCAAAATGAGTGCTAACGCATTCTGTTTACTCTAGATGAAGTTTAAAACGTCCCGGCGCCAATAGGGATAAAACGAAGAGAAAATAGCCTTGATTGTCAGGTGATGTCACTCCTCCAGCGAACATCACTTGACAGAGCGTTGCAAGAAGATACGATTGTGGCGGCAGCTGCCTCGGATATCGCGCTTTGACATCCCTCGGGCGGAAGCTGCTTTGTGAACGCATCACGTCACTGCAGGTTCCGCCGCTGCAGTGCTCACCTGCAGTGGCTCTGTGTCTCGGCCAGGACTCGCTTCCGAAACAATATTTCGTGTGTCAAGAGCCAAGCGACATTCTTGTACCACCCATCGATTGGGAGGGAAAATAGAAATTACTTAATACTTTAGATGCTTTCTCCCTTACGATCTGCCGATTCTCTCGAAGTGTATGTAAAGAGATTTAAATATTTATTGACAATTTCGTTTGCTCTTATTAACTTTTAAAAGAGGTTATTTTTGTTTATTTACTTATTTTGTACTGAATTATTTATCGCATTTTATTTGTCGCAAGTTAGGTTGTCGCCTTGGAGACCACAGAGTTGTCCGGCAAGGAATCTTAAGGACCTTGCAGTGCCCCTCATCCGAAATCCAGACACGACCACCGACCGCAAACGACTTTACTTTCATTCGAGTTGTGCTGATTTAGTTTGCGTGCGCCACGGAAGTTGCCGGCTGCGTAAAAGACACGGCCATTAATCAGTGGGAATACTTTTAAAGTTGGAGAGGCGGCGGCGGCGGCGGTGGCGGCGGCGGCGGCGGCGGCGGCGTCCGTGTGATGTAGCGTCCCGAGGGTCTGGCACAATATCGATCCTTGTCTGCCGTCGACCATCCGTCCGCGTCAGCCGACGTGGGCGCCGCCCCCGCCGCCCCTCCCACACGACTCTATGGCCTCGCCGACCCCGCCTCGCCTACACTCCGCCCCCCCCAACACCCTGCTCCTCTCACTCGCCCGCCCCGCAGGCGTCACCGTTTCAACCGTACACACACTCCGACCTCTTCAGTTTGCCACTACCCCGCTCCTACTACCCCCCGTCTCTGTGTGGTCTCCAGCCGCTGCCGCTCCACTGCCCTCGTTCTCTGCCTGCCTTCAAACCCGCTCCCACCCCGCCATCACGTGCCAACGTTCCTTGTTTTCCACCCACCCTCTACCCCCAATCCCACTCCTGCCACTCCTACATCCCCACTGTCTCTGTGTCCTCTGTGTCTGTGTGCCCCCACCCCACCCTTGGCTGCTTTCACACCCTTTGCTCTCGTCGCCAACCGACTCATCCCTACCGTCCGTCCTCCCCCTATCCTCAGCCCCCTGCCCTGCCGCTCCTATTTCCCCACCATCTGTCCTCGCCACCGATCCATTCTCGCCCCCTGGCTGCCTTCAAATCCGTTCCCATCCCTCCACCATTTGCCGACTCGTCCACCATCCGCCTGCCTTATATCGCACCACACAGCCTCTACCATTCGCCACACCGCCCCGACCTATTCCTCTACCATCTACCCGCCTTCTATCGTCACATCATATTCCTCTACCATCCACCCGCCTTCTATCACCCCGTCCTCACTCCTACCGCTCCTACTTCCCTCAGCCTCTGCTTCCTCCCCACCCCCACCACACAAGTCGTCCCCACACCCGGGCCGCCTTCACACCCGTTGCCCTCGTCGCCGGCCGACTCATCCCCGCACTGCCGCACGGGAGCGCTGCGCCGGTGGCCTGCGCGTGTCTGGCTGATTACCGCTGTCGGAGTCCTCTTCGACCGGCGGCGCCGGGGCAGCGCGCCCGAGGCGACAGCGGGGGCGCGGGGGCGCGACGGCGGGGAGACATCGAGAGCGACTGGGAAGTCTGCAATCCGAAGCTCTTGCATTGCATGAGGCCAGCACCGCACTGTCCACTGCTTGTCCCGACTCACAGCGATAGTGAGATGCCGTCTTACAGCTCTGATTGCGTGGTTCGAATTCGCCTGAAGCTGTAGGAAACTTTTGAGAGAAAAATTAATTTTCGACTTTTCTAAAATATCTTTCATTTTTGTTTCCTTAATATTGTCATGATGTAATTATTTTTTTCCGTCTCCATTCTTATAATCTCCGCAAAAATGTAAATGGGGATTAAGGGAACACTGAAGGTTCTTATTGAATGTACATTGATTGGATACGTTCACCAACTATAAAAATATACGAGTTATTTTCATTCTCAAGCAATGCACTATCACAAAAAATCGGACGGTAATAAAGGAGCAATAAGACCCGATTTACATACTCCTTGTTCACCGACGATACGGAGTTTTGAGTATCCAGAAACCAGTCTGCACATGCGTGCATTTGCTAAAACTCCGCAATCATTCTTCAAAACAAAGCGAGTAAATCGGGTCGTTGGAAGAGGTTGTCTTAAGGGCAATGCAAATACACCAAAGCCCTTACAATTAGAATTGAAGCTCTGGGAGGATGCCCATAACTGTTGTTAAGGGACAGTGTGAGCCATCTTCGGAGAGGAATCTAGAAGAAACACAGACGTCCTGATCGTAAACCTGATATGCTTTTTTGCTTTAGGAGTCTTTGTATCCCTGAGGGAAATGCGAATTTTTAATATACTTTCTTCTTATTTGTAACCATGAATAATTGCACGGTGGTCATTCCTAACGGAGTTGTCAGTGCACATTTTTTGAAATATAGTTGTCATTCATTTTAGTATTCGCTTACAATAACTTTCTTTTTTATAGCAACTGGCAATGACAGGGCATGCGAGTGAAGAGGCGTGTGTTGGTCAGGGGTGCAAGTAAGAAAATATGAGACTAGTGAGCTGACAGGGAGAAGCATAAGTTAGATGCTCTCTGTGGATTCGTTGACTGGGAGATCCTAGGGTTTACCTCCCGATGGCGACGTATTTTTGACCCTAAATAAATTGCTCGGTCGAATTCAAGAGGATTCTAGCGACCGACAGCTCCGATGGATAGTATTTTGTAGTTTCTCTGATTCATTCCAGTGAATGCCGGAGACGTTTCCAAATAAATGGCCCACGGACAGCGCGCGATATTTCCTTCCTCAACCTGGTCCTTTCTTATTCCATTGCATTCCACACTTACACAACACACCATAGAACGACCACTAATCGGGAGCTGAGGGAGAAGGAAATGAAGGTCGAAGAGTGAGCAAGTGTACGGGTGAGTGCGCGGGCGAGTAGACGGGCGAGTGGACGGGCGAGTGGACGGGCGAGTGGACGGGCGAGTGGACGGGCGAGTGGACGGGCGAGTGGACGGGCGAGTGGACGGGCGAGTGGACGGGCGAGTGGACGGGCGAGTGGACGGGCGAGTGGACGGGCGAGTGGACGGGCGAGTGGACGGGCGAGTGAGTGAGAGAGTGGGTGAATGAAGGGACGGGAAATGAGAAGCATGTGCGAGTGCTTGAGCTAGCTGAGATGCTACCGGGAGAGGCAAATCGCTGGTGGACTAAGCTTCACCACATCTCTGGACGACTAATCTCGGTATCGCGTTCGCGACCGGAGGGGGGGGCGAGACCCATATATTTTATGGATCTTCACCAGTGCAGACAAATAGTCCGCTGCCAAATTACCGTGATAATAATTAATGGTCCTGGTCATAAATCGGTAAGGATAAAATCATGAAAAGAAAAATAAATTTAATGGAACGAAGTTAATAGACTCATTGTCACCTACACTCTACAGTGACTTCAATTAGTAAATCTAATACTGTCTCCTAGTAGAAAAGAACGTCATATTCTCTGCATTCAAGATTTTGGAGAGTAATAGAATTGGAGTGAAGAAAACGAAATGCTTGGAGAATGATTAGAATTTCTGAGAACTGTACTGCACATTTAACCAGAATCTGTTACAAAATATTCGTCGTTTTGTGAATGTGATAATGCATCATCACTCCATACCAATTAAATTGCTTCTGGGTTTTCTCGAAATATCATTTTCGAAGAAAGAATGCTACGACCCTCACACACTTCTGTGAGTATTAGATGATGGCTTCCAACAGACCACAGCATTTATGTAGTATCAGTTATCCAGAGTTAATAAATTACTTAGAAACATATATTTCACGAGAAAACAGTAGCGATGACATGCATTGACCCTCTGGCTGCAACTGCATCTGCGCCTGTACTAAACCGAGTTAAATCTACTACAATAGCGAGCACACAGATCAGTAGATACCAGAGACCGAAATACCCATGCTTCAGCATTTCCAGCTTCTGGGAACTCGGGGTCTGACATTCAGTGAGAGGGGTTTCACGTTAATCACCAAAGCTCGAAATACAAGGGCTATGTCTTATGATCCACACAAGCTTCACTGTGACGTTCTCTTTGAGGATTATAATTGTGCATGTGCACATTTTCATCGGGCAATTTCAAACAATAAAGGACATAGCTACTGATTAAACAAAGTACATTAATTCGGAATAAGACTAATGTTGTGGAACCTTTATTTGATGTCATATCGTTCGGCTTCAGACAAATGTTGACTGAAATTGCAAGAACATCGTTTTAGAAATAAGCAATTCTCACTTTTAAATGAATTAAAAAGTGTGAAATGTTTGCAGGTGTACAATTAGTTTTAATTATATTTTTTCTATTTATTCCCAAGATATGAGAATGTGAATTGTGTAAATCATTCATTCCATTCATGAAAATCATATTCTCTTAAAGTGAAAAATTTCTAATTGATTAATAAAACGTGTGTTTATTTATAAGTATAGTTCTGAAAACAAAATAGAGAAGCTAAACATATTTTCGGTTTACGTGAGAAAAAAGCACACTAAGAAAAGTTAACTGTAGTGAACTTCACTTTTATTAAATCAACACTTCGCTTCATCACAGGCCTGTTATCACGTGCATTTTTGGACATGTTGCGCGATAACTTCCAAAGAGCTCAAGTTTTAAAAATCAATAGCACCTGTTTCAAAGGCGGGAGGCGCTGTGTGAAGACAGAAAGCCCCGCCCCCGCCCCCAGAGGCTTCAGTCAACCGAGCGCGCGCAGGCGACAGAGCCTCCCCAGGGCCTCCCTCGCAACTTTCAACAAAACTCTCCGAGCGGAGGGCGAGGAGGAGGAGGAGAGGACACGTTGGTGGCCGCGGTGGGGATGGCGGAAGCAGTCATGGATGCAGGGAAAGAGAGAGTGGAGGATGGTGGTGATGGCGGTGACAGCGGCGGCGGCGGCGGCGGCGGCGGCGGCGGCGGCGGCGGTGGCGGTGGCGGTGGTGGTGGTGGTGGTGGTAGTTGTGGTGGTTTTGGTGGTTGTGGTGGTGGTGGTGAGGAGGTGGTAGTGGCGGTGGTGGTGCTGATGGTAGTGTTGCTGGTGCTGGTAGTCGTGGTGGTGGTCATGGTGAGGGTGTTGGTGCTGGTGGGGGTGATGGGGGTGATGGTGGTGATGGTGGTGGTTTTGATGGTGATGGTGATGGTGGTGGTGGTGGTGGTGATGGCTGCGGCGACGGTGGTGGTGGTGGTGGTGGCAGCGGCGGCGATGGTGGTGATGTTGATGGTGAAGGTGAGGATGATGGTGATGGTGATGGTGGTAGAGGAGGGTGAACAGGAGGAAGAGGGCACATTTAGGTGTGGCGGTTGGGGCGCCGAAAGCAGTCATGGATGTAGTAAAAGAAAGTGGGTAATGGTGGTGGTGATGTTGGACGAGGATGAGGAAGAGAAAGACGAGTTGTACGCGGAGTAAAGAGAAAGGAGGAAGAAGAGGAGGTGGAGAAGGAAGCGGAAGACGCGAAGGAGTAAAAGAAACAGGAGGAGGAGAAAGAGGAAGAGGAGGATGAGGCAAGGAAGAGGTGGTAACGTGGTGGTGATTGCGATGCCGTAAGCAATAATGGATGTGGTGAAAGAGATAGTGGAGTATGGTGGTGGAGAAGGCGAAATCGAATGAGCAAGAGGAGGAAGAGAATACGTTGGTGGCGGTTACTAGGATGAAAGGAGAGATCAAGAGAAAGTGAGAGTGAGGAATGGTGGAAGAGGTGGTGGACGTGGATTTGAAGGAATGGAGGCGGAGGAGGAGGTGGAAGCAAGCATGGACGCAAGAGTCGAGGTGGGCGTGGTGGTGGAAGTGAAGATGGAAGTGGAAGCGGGGGCGTATGTCACCGGCGAAGATTTGAAGGAGGAGATGGAGGCGGATTGCCGGTGGCATCCGAGAGCAAGTGTTTCTTGATCCGGGGAGGATAAGCAGGTGAAGTCGAAACCGGAGAGGAATTGTCGAAGGCAGCGGCCGAAGATGAGAATGCCCGGGAGTAGGGTTTGTAAATGGAGAGGCAGCGGCATTGGTGTTGTTATAAGTTGTACCACTGAGGTAATGTCGAAGACTTGAGAAAGTAATGAGACACGAGTAGCGATAAAAACACAGAGGGCGATGACGAATAAAGTGACAAAGTCGTGAGCGAAAAAGGTGATCACGTGGTGCGAGGGAGAAAGTGGCGAAGGGGACGAGGATGGTTCCTGCGGAGGAAGGCCACTGGGGACGGAAGCGGAGACGGAAACGAAAGCGACGAGAAGAGAACCGTCCCTTGCCACCACCCCAATCCCCGCCCCTTCTCCGCCCCTCCCCTCAAACACCGCATTGCCGCGCTGCCCTCAGCAACGTAAAACCACTCCTCATCGCAGATTTTTTTATTGCCATTTTCAAATTGTACCCTTGTGGTTAACGTTTCTAAAACCGAGGGCTTATTAAAATACAAGTTTCATTGTGTGTTTTAAAAATCCATGCGGGGATTATATTCCTTTTTAATTGCGGCACGGAGATATTAAGTTCTTGCACCGGTATGAAATACAGTAATACCCCGAGCGCCCGCGGCGCGCAGCGCTGGGCGGGGGGGGCGGGGGGAGCGGGGTGGAGAGGCGGGGCAGGACCGGGCGGAGCGGGGGCGCGCCGATAGCCGATAAGTCATAACCCGCGCTGCGGCCGAGGAAACTTATCTGTTTCCGTTGGCGCTGCACGCAAACACCCCTTGTTGTGGTGCGGCGGCTGTGGTGAGGAGGGGGCGGGGCAGGCAGAGGAGGACGCCACCGTGTGTCCTCGGGTCGCCCTGCCCCTCCCCCCTGCTGCAGAGCGTTTTGGCTCCTGCCTCCGCCGCTGTTTTACTTTCGTGCTTGCGGCAACCTCCAGTTTCCTTTCCGTTGGCCTTTGCGTTTTCAGGGGGTGCGATCCGTTAAGCTTTCACTGGCAGTGCTCATAGTAATTGTGCATTGCAATTTGGAATCGATACATTTTATATCCATCTGACCTCGTTACACTTTATAGATCGAACTGGACAATAAAACATGTTATATTGCATATACAATTTTCGTTTCCAAAATATGAAACACGTCTCATAAGACATTGTATTCGCCGTGTATGGTTAAAAAAATTGTAAATTTTAAAGCAATTTTGTAGTAAAATTATTTTATTATAATGTTTTCCTAGCCATAAAGTATATTTAATATTCTAGTTTAAAAATTAAGTAAATGTCACGTCTATTACACAAGAGTGTCGCACATAATGTAAATTATCTTTAACATTAATACAGGTAACATTGTCGTAAATAACTAAACGTTACATATTTACATTGTTGGTGCTGTTATTTTCAATAACTCAATTCATAGGGTGACACATATTGCAACATTAGCGTTGGTAAACGTTTCGTGTAGGAAAACTTTGTTCATTATTAGGGCAACCACGCAACCTGCCACTTTAGCCATTAATTCCTACCCTCGCTGCCTCTACGCTGTCTGATCCCACATCGCGTACTCATTCAAACCGGTCCGACTAGATTAGATAATATCTAACATAAACCTCTCACTACCGATTTCTTCATAATATATGTGAACCAATATTTTTTAACACAAACTGTAAATAATAGAAAATTAAACTTGCCAAATATATAAATGATCACGTGGGTTCCCTTCAGAAACAATAAAACTGTAATATTTTATTAATTAATTTCATTTTCCAAAATATAAAGTATATTTCATAGAACATTATACCCAAAGTATATTTTTAAAAATAAAGTATTATACATTTCAAATGAATTTTATGGTGATATGATTTGTTTACTTTTTGCAGTCACAAAGTAAGTATGTTAAATATTCTGACCTAATTATTTGTTAATTGTCACATCTATTACGCAACAATGTCTCACATTTTCTACTTCATCATTGTCCTTAATTCTATTGTCGTGAAAACTACACATAAACTAAACATAACATACTCGCGTTGTGGTGCTGTTGAAATCACATCATGAAGAACGTCCACGACCGAGGATTTATAGTCAAGTTTTCATTTAAATCACTCTTCTCGTTATAAGATTCCCTTTTAACTTCGAATTTTCACATTTTTTAAAATAATTCATTCCACATATCTGAAGTAACACCCCAATTTGGTCTGCGTGAATATTTTTCTTTCCAATTTCGCCCGCACCCATAAACGCTCTCCCATCACGGGCCCGTGCTCCTGGCGTTAGCGGCCGCAGCCCGGCTTTACTGCCGTGAGCGGGTCGCGCCGCGCCCCGTGCCCGCGCCCCTGCCGCCGCCCGCGCCACCAACCCGCACCACCGCCCACGCCCGCGCTCGCGCCTGCCCCCGCCCGCGCCCGCGCCTGCACCAGCGCCTGCGCGCCCGCGCCCGCGCCCGCTTCACCATCCGCGCCCGCGCCACCGCCCGCGCCACCGCCCGCGTCCGCGCCACCGCCTGCGCCCGCGCCACCCCCGCGCCACCGCCCGCGTCCGCGTCACCTCCCCGCCCCCGCCCGCGCCACCTGTCCGCGCCCGCGCCGTCGCCCGCGCCACCGCCCGCGCTACACCGCCCGCGTCCGCGCCACCCCCGCGCCAACGCCCGCGTCCGCGCCACCGCCCGCGCCAACGCCCGGCGCCAACCCGCGCCAACGCCCGCGCCAATGCCCGCGCCAACGCCCGCGCCAACGCCCGCGCCAACGCCCGCGCCAACGCCCGCGCCCGCTCCCCTGCCCGCGCCACCGCCCGCGCCAACGCCCGCGCCACCGCCCGCGCTACCGCCCACGCCCCGGCCAGCGCCACTGCCCACTCCCGCGCCCGCGCCACCGCCCGCGCCCGCACCCGGGCCCGCCGCTTAACTGTCCACGCTGCGGCGCTGTTCGAAGCTTTGAAATACGGCTGGCTCATCGAGGGCGCAGATTTAAAGAGCAGATTCCTCGCTCGCCGGCTCCTCCCCGGCGATAATTGCGAGGTAGAGCACCGCCACGCGGCGACTGGGCCCGCCGTGCACCTGCGGCTTCACTTGGGCAACTAAGGCGGTCCTCGGGACGCGCTCTTTTGGGGATGCTTAACTCACTGCTATGCGGCGGGAAAGGTTTTTAATATTACCTCTTTTCGCGGTCGGATTATTTAGATTCTGCAATTTAGGACTGTTTTCGCCCAAAGAAAAAATTCAAAAGTAGCTTTTTATCGTAAGAACTGACAGCAATTGAAAACATTCAAAATGAAGATGATTTCACAAACATTTCCTTTTTATTTGAATGTTCAGTCATTGAGATCTAAACTTTAAAGACGTATTAATTATAGTGGAATAAAACAAAGTACAGAGATATACCTATTGACTAATTAAAAATCAGAGCGGAACGTCTCGTCCTTTGCAATGTTTAATTTCATAGACTCTGATATATTTTAATTTATTTAAAAGGTATAACATTTCTCAATGTAATTATTAATTATTTTATAAATGTAAATAAATTTTATATTTTATATAATTATTAATTATTATATAATATAAACAAATCACTTACAGCTTATTGAAAGTTATCTATTTGCATAAAACTACTAGTGTTTATAACGGATTTATCATTTTTTTAAGCCAAACTTCATTCATAAAAACTCGCGTAATGCTCAGTTGCCTTCGAAAACCGATTTTCAAAGGGATGAAATTATATGAGAGAGATGTCCAATAATCCTACTCAATTGAAATTAAAAATACAGAAGTCCCGTATAAGTCAGATACTCTGGAACGCTGCGCAGCCTACTTCCAATTCTACCGCAGAATATTGAAATGTGATTGTGGAATGACACGGTCGGTTTTCCTCCCGTTTTTCTAGAAGTCAAAAAGAATAATAGTTACGCCGAATGGATTTAAAAAAAAAAACTCGAACGCACTTGTTGTGCGTTTGTCTCTGGCAAAGTTAAAATTCTTACTTGTTATCGGCAGTGTTCGTACCATTTACGGATAACGTCCAGTAAGAATAAGTTGTACAATTCAACGTAGATCCTTTTTATTTCAGTAGACCAGTCAGTCATACAATTCCACAAACAAGTGAAGACAAACTTGTACATAGTTACCATATCTCATAGTACACAAAAATACTTAATAAACCAATTTCCAGTGGAACTTTCTCTTTGTCATGTGAAGTTGGTGTAATATTACGAACATATACCGCTGTTTGTGCAGCTTCTCCCCAAAAATTTACTGGCAGCCCTGAATCTATCAACATCGTCCTGGTCATGTCTAAAATGGTACGATTTGCTCTTTCAGCAATCCCATTGCTCTGAGGACTGTATGGTGTTGTTCTTTCGAACTTTATACCCTTATTTTTGTAGAAATTAATTAATTCTGATCCTGTGAATTCTCCTCCGTTGTCAGATCTCACGTTTTTTACTTTGAAACCCGTTTCTGTCTCCCGTCTTGTTATAAATTCTTTAATCTTATCTGCGCAATCCGATTTACGTTTTAATAATTCAATAAAATACCGTCTGCTGTACTCATCCACAATAGTCAAAATATATCTGTTACCTCCTATTGTTTTAACAGACATTGGACCAAGCAGATCTACATGCAGCCTCTCCAATATTTGATTCGTGGTTCCCCCATGAATACTCTTGTGTGAAGCTCTAGTAAATTTTCCAAGTATACATGCTTCACAATCACCTTTTTCGACCTCGATATTATTCAATCCCCTAACCATCTGTTTCTTCCATAATTCTTCAAGATAACTGTGATTAAGATGACAAAATCGCCTATGCCACAAATTCACGACATTTTCACATTTTAAACACAATACGTCCGCAGATTTCGAACCATTATTTCCTACATTGTCACTACAATTATTTACATCTTCTACAGTCATTTCTAATATAAAATTGTTTCCATCAAACGTTCCATTCGCTACGAGTTCATTGTAAGTATCATATATTCTCACACCCTTTTTGTCAAGTACGATTTTCTTGTTTCTCTTTACCATACTTGCCGCTGACAGTAAATTAGTATTCAAATGTGGAACATGTAAAACCCTTTCCATGATGATTTTAGACATATTCCCCAAATCATTTCTACAATATCCCTTAACTTTTCCGACGGAATCTGAATATATTTTTCTCCCAGTTTCTGCTGTCTCAATTTCTATCTTCGCACTAATCCGATCCTGCAGAAAATCATTTTCCGACGTCATGTGTGTCGTGCAACCCGAATCAAGAAACCACACTTTCTTTCGTCTATCATCATCTTCGTTTCTTGTTTCCTTCACCACTAACACCTGTTCTTTTTCCCAATACTTTTTAGAATTACATTTTCGAGAATTCATATCATTTTTATCTACTTCCGTACGTTTTTTGTTTATTTTATTAAGTTCGCCCTTTGATTCATTCTTGCGGTTATCAACATTATCCCTATTATACTTTCTATGCCAACAGTTCCGTGCTAAATGACCTAATTTTCCGCAATTGTAACATGCTAATTTTTTAGTTTCTCTTGCTTTGTACGCATTAATTTCATTTTCGGTATTAAATAACTTCTGCCTTCTTTCGAAACGTAGAAGATTCTCGCGCATGTGGTCAAATGTGAGATGTTGATTTGCTAATAGGGCCGTTGCTACTGCGTTGTAATTTCTTGGCAACCCATTCAGAATGTATTGAATCAATTCTTCTTCATCAATATTAGCACCTAATTCTTGCAATTCGCATGTTAAACCCCTCGATCTTGTTAAAAAATCATCTATCGATTCTTTCTTCATTAATTCTAATTTTGCTAATTTCATTTTTAAATGAACTAATTTGTTTTTGTTAATTCCTTCATGACGTCGTTTTAATAAATCCCACAGTTCTTTCGCATTATTTATTCCTCTACTCGCCAAAATTTGTTCGTTCGAGAGAGTCAAAATTAAAATGCCCATAACTTCGTCATTGTTCTTCGACCAATTTTCCCAATTTTTAATGCTATCTTCATTACCTTCAATCTTTCGCGGTTCGTCTCGAACTATTACTTCGTCAAACAGATGTTTAGATTTAATTAATGCACTGACCTTTATTTTCCATAAATCGTAGTTACGCTCCGTCAGCAATTCTATTCTTGCAAAAGATGAAGCCATCTCATCACTCATTATTCTTACGATGATTACGTTGAATGCAACCACGCTCTGCTACCAGATTCTTACTTGTTATCGGCAGTGTTCGTTTTACCATTTACGGATAACGTCCAGTAAGAATAAGATGTACAGTTCAACGTAGATCCTTTTTATTACAGTAGACCAGTCAGTCACACAATTTCACAAACAAGTGAAGACAAACTTGTACATAGTTACCATATCTCATAGTACACAAAAATACTTAATAAACCAATCTGCAACAAAAATACGGTCCCACACAACATATATAGGCGCGCCATTTCAAGTGGAAACAACCCACTGCTGTTTTCTGCTGAATGAGGTGAACAAATGTTTCTAATGTAATTTTGCTGAAAACTCTTCGTTCCTGCACAACAGTTTCTTCACGATTTCTCTTTCAAGTCGAGAAGGTTGAGCTTGTAAAGAGCCGAAGCTCTGAGGATAGTTCTAATTTTTGCAGAAGAAAAGATCTACATTAACGTATTTCGGATGCGAACGAAGAAAAACGAAAAAAAAAGTGAATTGACGGAGTCGGGGTGCAAATGTATTGCACGTAGCTCTGTGACCACGCACGAATTTATAGTCGTCAGAACCTCATCCCGGCAGCCGGTCGTCAGAACTGCAGAACACTCGTTCGTAAATGACACCTGATGACCCCCCGGGTCTACAACAACGATTCGAATTTTGGAAATGCGTGCAAAGTTCCCGTGATACAGAGATGCGACGAAATAAAACTAGCGGTGCTACAGAATGGCACAGACTTTCTCGTATTAGTTTTCTATTTTCTTTGGTCTGGGCTAGCAATTCGGACTTGCCCCCATTCTCTTGCCAACTGCCATCTATCACCGCCCAAAGTACTTTTTTTTTAAATTTTCTCAGGTTTTCGACATCTTAATAGTACAACCTTTCAAGAAAATTATATTTGTGTAATTTTTCAAAAAAGCAAAAATATCTCAAAATGAACTTTTGAGAAAACGGCATTTGAGCGTTTCTGAAAATGCGGAATTTTGAGCTCATTTCAACACAAAACTGTTGAGTTTTCGAGAAACTTTATATGCCATTATTTAAAGCACGTGCACTCATAAATACAATAATGTAAACAAATCGACGCTAATGTAAATATTAACGATATAAGAGACAAGTAAAAAAATACACTTTTGTAATTTGTGAAAAACAAAAGAATAGCGCAATATAGCGTTTAGATCATCTTATAGAATACGATTTATCACTAACCTTTCGAAAAGTTTAAAGAAAAAATTTGGAGACGTTTATGAGAAAATTTTATTGTTGTTATTTTTTTAATATTGCACATATTGCGCGAAAACTACTAAAAGTTTCAAAAAGTGTGCATGACCATAATTAAAGGAGTAACTATGGAGAAAAAATAGTACTTGAAGGAAAAATATCTATCTTCAATTTTGTAGTTATAGGAAAACGCCGAAAAAAATTCAAACTTTTGAAATTTTCGAAAATTCAGAGTTAACAGGATTTATTCAATCTTTATACGTGTATTTTACTCTATTCTTTCAAAATATTAAAGAAAAAATTTGGAGCCATTTTTAAGAAACTTTTGAAAATGTCTAAGGGACTTCATGGAAGGTACCCCCAAATTTTAAAGAATGTTTTTCAAAATAGTAAAGCTTGGGGTCCAGCCATATCGACAAAGGAAAATCCATTTTGGGGAATATCCTACGTATGGTTTAAACACTAGTCATGTTCACGAATGGACGGGCGGACAAACGTACGGGCAAACGAACGAACACACGGACGGAAAAACGGACGGACGGACGGACAGACAGACGGTCGGACAGACGTTTTGAAAAAAACGCTTTTTCGATATAAGGGGATCTCAACACGTGCATTTCCGTTACAATCTCGAAATCGATTTTCCGCAGCATTACATAACTATCTCTATACTACGTATATTACTCCGTATATGCGTACGTATATGATGAAGTAAAATTTATTCAAAACACTTTCCACAAAATCTATGCGTGTTTTATAACCTAAAATGTCTCGCCCTGTAATAAATCTTTACAACAGAGTTTACATAATCTAAAAAAGTTTGTAGTTGTGTTAATGTCCTGAATTTTTAACACTGTATAGTGCATAATCCTGTAAGTATGAAACTGAAGACTATTGTTAAAATAATTTTCTATTATTTATGTTTCTCCATAGACACATTTCATCTAAAATTGGAGCTGCTCTGTTTTATGATTCTGCAGTTACTAATTACTTTCTTTGCATTCTACTCTTCCGTTGATATTGCTTTCTACCGATACTTTAAACTTAGGCGATCTGTATTGGACCCAATGTTTGAAAGGAGGGAAAATCTATTATTTAAGGCTATGATCGCCCGTACCTTTTATACCAAAATTCATAATTGATAAGTAATGAATACGACAAGAGCAAAATTTACAAATAAATATGAAATCTCTCCCAAAATTAACCCAAAAAATTTGACTTGAAAAATAATGTTTTGGGAAAACTTCTGATGTCTATGTAATACAAACGATAAGTAAAAGAAATTCCGCGAATTCATGAAAGAATCAAAGGATGAAATAAAAAATAATATCGTGTTTTGGTCATACACCATCAACCAAATGGAGATGGGAAACATATTGTAAGACCAAGAGATTGAGAGCATAAAGGAAAATGTGAAAAAAGAACTGGCATGCATATATTGTGTTTGAAAATGAAAAGAAAATTCCAGGGAAAGTAGAAAAAGGGAAAGATGACGAAAAGAACAATGGGATGGAAAAGGAAGAAGAAAAAGAGGATGAGGAGGAGAAGGAAGAAGTAAAAAAACAACAAGAAAGTCCAGAAGATAGTTCCTTCGGAACCTTGTGTAAAAACTGTTCCGCCTGATAAATGAAGGTGATGAGGAAGGCTGAGGCAAAGAAAGTGGGTGGCTGAGGCGGTGGGACAGGGCGAAGCCTATGTAGTACCTATAAGAGAAAGAAACTGAGTTTCATATCTTCTAACAAATCTGTTTACTATACTCTCGTACACAAATCATGAAATGAAGTAATAGTTTTAGACCAGTTTGATAACTTAAAGATAACTTCAGCCATTGATTCACGAATTACGTGTATAAAATGTTATTTTATTACCTGACAAGCATTTCTTTGGAGAAAAACACATTCAAACTAATTGATGTTCATGAAAATATACGTTCTAAGCATTATTTAGTAAAAAATACCAAGAAATCATTATTAAATATATATTATCAGTTAATATACAATATAATAAAATTGTATAAAATTTCTTGGAACGTTTTCATTCTCTGGTGCTTATCCACTTAATCTTGAATCCACATTTTATTTTTGGGTATAGCTTTGGGTAGCATCTGCATTTTAGAGATAATAAAAATATATTTTGATAGAAAATGCATAAAAGTGTAGTTTGAAAACAAAACTATTTACCCACGAATGAAAGAATACTCGAATTTGCAGCCTGAAGTTTTTGACTGTCAGAAAAATAATAATGTGAAGTCTCGAATAATTATTTGGAGTCGTGGAGAGAACAATGACAAGGGCAAAAGTAATATATAAGAACCGAAAGTGAGGGAAAGACAACGACTGTTATTAACAGCAGAAATGAGAGACACTCATACTTTTATGAAAGATTTCTTACTGGAATTGAAAAGAAGTAGATCAAATTCAAATGCGTGCACCTTTGCACGTACATCACATCAAATCATCAATTTTCCTACGCTCGCCGTGAGTTCGGTTTGCCTCGTCCGCAAAGTAACGACAGCTACAAAATGTTTCCGGCAGCAACGAACGCAGAACACGCCCCCTTCCGCCTTCGGTTGTTTCTCCACTCGCGAACACTCAGAATCCCATTCCATTACGCCGTATCAGCCGATATTCATTATTCGCGCGTTTCCAGCAACGACAACTTTTGAAAAAATACACGCGCGTGCGTATGGCGCCGTGGGAAGTTTGAGTCTACGCGCGTTTTGTGCGCGCGTTGCGTCGCGTCGCTTCGAGATAGACGGAGCGAGATGGGCTCCTTTTTCAACGCGCGCAAAAATTCATCCGGCAATTCCCGTAATTGCGAGCGGGCGGAGTGGCGAGCGGGGAGGGGGGCGGTGTGGGCCCAGCCCCACTTCGTTGATGAGGAGGAGGTGGAGGAGGGGGAGGAGGTGCAGGTGGCGAGGAATCGCTCCGGGGCGCACAATGCGCCTTCATTGAACAATGGCCTCTCGCCTGCCTCCAATCGCGCGCGCCCAGCCCACACAGAACGGGCACGCGGCGCCCACGCCCGCCGCGCACGTGACGAGGGGCACGGCGCCGTTCTCTTCCTTCCTCTGCCTTCTCCTCTTCCTTCTCTTCTTACTCGTCCTCTTTCTTCCCTTCCTCGTCATCTCGTTCTTCCTCACCTACTTGCACGTCTTCTTCTCTTACCCCCTCCTCTTCTCTTACCCCCTCCTCTTCTCTTACCCCCTCCTCTTCCCTTACTCCCTCCACTTCACTTGCTCCCTCCACTTCTCTTACCACCTCCTCTTCTCTTTCCCCTCCTCTTCTCTTACCACCTCCTCTTCTCTTTCCCCTCCTCTTCTCTTTCCCATCCTCTTCTCTTACCCCCTCCTCTTCTCTTTACCTCACTCCACTTCTCTTTCCCTCCTCTTCTCTTTCCCCTCCTCTTCTCTTACCCCCTCCTCTTCTCTTACCCCCTCCTCTTCTCTTACCTCCTCCACTTCTCTTTCCCCTCCTCTTCTCTTTCCCTCCTCTTCTCTTTCCCCTCTTCTTCTCTTACCCCCTCCACTTTTCTTACCTCCTCCACTTCTCTTTCCCCTCCTCTTCTCTTTCCCTCCTCTTCTCTTTCCCCTCTTCTTCTCTTACCCCCTCCACTTTTCTTACCTCCTCCACTTCTTCCACCATCCTCGTCTTCACCTAACATCTCCTCCTTCTACACTCTCCTCTTTTTCACCTTTCCCCTTATTTTCCCTTCTTCCTTTTTTGATTCCTCCTCTCCTTTATTCTTCTCTTCTTTCTTTCGCGAATGTTTCTCTTCTGAATTTTATAGCAAATGGCGTTGGCTTTGACCTCCCTGATTAGACTTCTCCAAATGTTTAATCTAAGCATTCATCACCGCACCCACTTTTCATCACTGCACCCACGATAAAACATCATGTAGTAGAATATAGGAATAAATACTTTTACATCAATATTCGAAGAAAGTAAATTCCAATACTATCATTCCTTAATGTGGTGATTTTAGTGAATAAATATTAAAATTAAATATTCTGATATCCGTTAACATTTTCCCTCCACAAAAAACATCGTCTATCGCCTGTGTATGGCACAGTGCGGTGCAGTGTAATCACACCCACGAACGCTTGTAATATTAATAATTCATGCGGTCAGTGAACTGCGGGACCTAGCTATACTACGTTAACTAATATTATAGCACAAGTAGAACGTAGAGAATTTCTATCTCGCCGAATCTGCTGACGACGCCTTCGTTCAAATATGCAAAAAGCAGCTGCTGGGGCGACTCGTGTCGCCAAGCAGAGGGGAAGTCCTCCTTCCTCGCTGAGCTTGCGGTGCGACGCAAATCAATCCCGAGAATCGGAAATCAATCCAGTGAATCGACAACGTGCGTTCGTGGTAGACGTCCTCGGAGCCACGCCGTTGTGGCTCCTTTCGTTTCATCACATTTCCGTCTTGAATCGTACCGAGCAGCATGTCGATTATTCATTCACAGTCACCTTCAGTAATATTGCAGGCTAAGGTAATGAGAGTAATAAACAAATAAACACTACAGTGTACAGATTTCACATAGAAATCCTATATTTTCGCATAACACGTTTTTACGTAATTTTGTTTGGAATGGAAAACGTGGGTAAGGCATAAAAAAAGTTCGTGACCGATTTTCATTCGCGTCTCCCAATGTGAGTCAAGTAACTTTAGCACCTCCTGCAGTTTTTGAACGGTTTAATTATTACAATGCAGTTTACACGGATATGCATCAGAGTATGAGGCTAATTGATATATGTATTCGTTTTTAGTTTATCTCTTGTATTTTACGAGATATTGAGGTAAATTTGTTGTTTTTTAATGGAACTGCACATAAATTTAGTCTAACATGAGTGTAAATGGACGAATCCAATGATATACACACTGTTATATTTTAGATAAGAATTTGTTCGAGTAATTTTGATTTTTAGTGCTCAGCATTCCTTAGCCTGAGTGCGCGTTAGCAGGGGCAGCGCAGCGCGACTTTGTGTTGTGAACTGTTATCCGTTCAAAATATCCGTTTAACGCGAGTGGCAAAAAATCAAAATTACTAAAAAAATTCTCATCTAACATTGGATTCCTCTTTTTACGCTCGTCGTGATAGACTTAAAAATATGTATAGTCCCATTTGAAAAAATAAAGTTACCTCAATATCTCATACAAGTGATAAAAAAATGAATACATGTATCAATGAGCCCCTTATGCACTTTCGTGTAAACTGCATTGAAATAACTTCAACCGTTCAAAAAGTGCAGAAGTGCTAAAGTTACGGGACTTATCCTATATAATTAATATCATTTTTTTCATGTTTCTCACATCTTTTCAGAAACTACAGCGGTCCGTAATTCGTTAGATTACTCATCCGGTATTCATCTCGTATTAATCCGCAAAACTCCTGGAAACTATCGATCAGAGTAGCCGACCGCTAGAATTTTCTTCCAGCCAGAGATTGAATTCGGCACGATTAAATAGCTATAGAATATCCTCCTCTCTCGATCAACTGCTGAGGCACATTAATTGCTAAGCTCATTAGTTCCGTAAGTGACATGTATGTTTTTATCGTGGAAGGTGTCAGTGATCTTCTCCCGCTGGATGGCGAGATCCAGCGGCGACCAACTCGCCGGGACAAGATCCAAGCTCCCTGGTGTTGATCGGACAAACCACGAAAAACTACTGATCAGAGCAACCGGGCGCTAGAATTTTCCTGACAGTGGCTGAAGTTGACCTATCTATGTAGCTAGTATGGAAAAGCCGCTGTCGAGACTCCAACCCCCTCTCAAAGGAATTGCAGTGACATCAATTGATGCTCTCAGCCATCTAAGACAGTTCCTCTGACGGACTCTAACCTTAGAACCTCGTGATCAACGACGCGCCACAGGCAAGGGTGTTGCCGCTAAGCCGTTATAGCCGATAGAAACCAAGAGGAGAAACCCCAGTCGTTACACACACACACACACACATTCACCCTCCGCTGTTCGTCGCGGCAGTCGGTCGAACATTTTCGCGGCGGCACCACTCAATTGTTCTTTATGGTGATCGTCGCTCGCGTGATCACCCGCCCCATCCGGCTTAATACCCGCGCGCACTCTGGCTGATGAGCGCAAGTTTCGCGAGATGCCTTTATTCGACGCGCAAATGGGCCCTGCGGCGCTCCGGTAATGGCGTGCGCGGCCATTCATCAAAGTGGGTTTCAATGACGAAACCCATCGCTTCGTTTAGACCAACAACGGGAATTATGAATGAAAATGATGAGACTCTAGTTGATGTCGCGATTGGTTTAAGCCAATTTATCATTACAGGGTTTATCTAAAACACTTGCTTTGACGGATGTAAGCGGATTTTTAAAAAGAACCTGGTACAAGTCTCGTAAATGAGCTGCAAACAGTGACAGAAAATGTAAATTGTGATGCGAGTGAAGCAGGGGTATAGGGATATCATGAAAGTAGCATTATCACAATGAAAACATTCCTCACAGGATTGTTTCTTTTCTGAGTACGAAGTATCGTAGAAAGAATCCGTTGAAACTGGATTTAAAAAAAATCTTTAACCAAAACAACAAAAAAGTTACCAAGACGACGATTGCGCCATGGCATTAACGATGTTGGTTTCGAAACTATTCCTGTAGCTCTCGCACACATTAGCTGTATATATTAGTGGTCTGCATAAGCAAAAATACTGCTGAACAAAAAATACACAAAATGATTTTCCAAAAAGTTGCACGCACACTATTCAAGAACAAAACTATTTCTCGAATAACACTGATGTAAAATAAATTACAGTCTATACGAATAATGTTGTAACACTGTATGATATTTTTATTCAGTTCAACAGTTCTTTATACACTAAGAATATAAAAAATGTCTGATTCATAACACGTAAATAGCAAATATTTAATGGCCTCTTCCTTGTAGTCTTGCTCTCACATGACATTGTTACGTCGTAAGCAAAGACGCACTGATATGAGCATTCAGTCGGTACGCACAGTATGAACATAGAATAACACAATCAAATATTTGCATTTTGCAGACATAATTGAAATTGCTGCATTGATTTTGGATTTTTCCAGAATTCCGGGGTATCTAACGAAACCACAGATATCTCAAAGGGGCGGAAGCTACATAGTTTCCTTTCAATTTCTGCCCGCTTTGGAAATTAGTAGCATGTATTTCTGAGTACATTAATTCACTATTATTATTATTATTATTATTATTATTATTATTATTATTATTATTGAGTCATTCGGCTCTTAAGAGTTATTACTATTATTATTATTTTTATTTTTAATGAGTCATTCGGCTTCTAAGAGTGGAAGCAGGGAGTCAAGAAAATATGGACCAGAGGAGGGAGACCAGAAATCGCCTTACGTAGCATTTATCATATCAAATATGTCTGATCACTCATCATGTTAATACTACTTAATCTATGGCATGTCCGAAGCGATATTTGTAGTCCAATCTTTTACAGTATTTTTAAAAATATGGCATATTTACCTTTCCTTATGGAATACTAACACAGATGTAGATTTCAGTATTTTCAACATAGGACGATAATGACTGAAATATTAATCAGTTATTAGATATTGTTCATATTTTCACACTGTTGAATTAACTGTAGAACGTCAAATAGCATTATTTCAAATATAAGAATTTAAACGATATAAGCTTACGCGCAGAGGTTTACAGGCGTCATGCTGTTACGTTCCCGGATGTTGTGAAAGGAGAAAACAGTAAACAACATTAACTACGAGACGTCTGCAGCTGCCTTTTTAATTAGTTTGGAAAGAGTTTATGTTCGAGTCTATTCGTTTCCCGACGGCAAGTTAATCCCTCATTTATTTAAGCGGTTTTTCACCATCTCTGATGAATACCACAAGCCGGTAGATTACAAACTTTGTGTAGCTTTTGTAAATAGCTGAAAGACCTATCACTCAGTCACACCAAATTACGCGAAATGTTTAATTTTCGAAACAAAGAGGTTACCAAATAATAATACATTAGGAAACGATGATGTAAAGATGGGTATTAATACGTGAGTGTGATATTATGATACGAGTGAGAAACGAACGAGTATCGTAAACTTCACACCCATTAATACCCATTACGTCGAGTTTCATACTGTAGTTTTTCTACTTTTAGAGGTAACTTTTATACATTAAACATTTACATTGAATCGTTTTGTGACAGTTGATCAGTGAGTTCCAGGAATGGAGACAACACTGTGCTCAGAAATCATGACGGTCCGCCACGATGGTGAACGTCTATTTTGTCCTAGTTATCTCAGAACCAAATAGCAGGAATTGGCGTCTCATTTCAATTTTCAAGATTTATACTCTTGTATGTTTAATAAAACTTAATAAAAAGTTGCCATAAAAAAAATTAATACTTTGCTACTAAATTGCAATATACCCGCAATACTTTAACAAAATTCAGTCTTCCTTTTCTTTGAGACATTTTTAATATTTACGCAGGGGAATGTTCTTGATTTGCGTATCTTTAATAATTTCGTTAGATGAATTTGTAGCGAATAATAGTCGTCGGAAATCTAAAAAAATAAAGAAATAGCTACCAAATAATATCTCATTCAATAACATTTTCTTGTCGTTCTTTACAACCGAATGCTACGCAATGCTTTGGCATTTTCGTTTACACAGTCATCACTAACAACACACAAGGCACATTTAATTCATAATAAAATCTGTAGTTAGACGTTCACCACAGCCAACCTAATGAAAAACGATCGTCACGATTTTGAGCACTTCAAAGCATTGCAGTTGTACGTCCAGTTATAATGTTGAGATCGCTGCAGTTGACATGCAGGATTCAGCCAAGGCCACCTAACGGACAGCTTCCTAACCACCCTGCCGCAGGTGGCTTTTGTTTATCACTACGCTAGTCAAATAGGATCAAAGTGAAATTACGATCCAATTTATTTTAAATAACATTTCACGTAGAAAATTATTAATTATAAAAGAAATTAAAACTGACAAGAATAAAATAATACTAAATGCAATTTTAATATACACAATCGAACGAAACACTTACTATAACGATTCTGAACCATTAATTGTCAATACTTGGTTTGTAAACTTCGCTGTGACTGGTCAAGAAACTGCATCACAATGAAATCTGTATCGTCATGAGTATCATTATGCAACGGGTTGCAGCCATCAAACAACAGAATCATACAATAGGAGTAGAGAAAATCATATACATAAATAGATGCGCATCTAAAACACTTTCGCCGTCGCTCGTCGCGAGAGGTGTGGTCGGAGGAGTGGGAGGTGGGGAGGAGGAGGAGGAGGAGGGGGAGGAGGGGGAGCAGAGAAGCGACCGCCAAGACGCCGCCAGCGCTGCATTATGCACGCGGTAATGCGGAGGGCTCTCGGCGCCGAAATCAGAGCTGCTCCGCAAACTCACGGCTTCCGCCGCGCGGATTAGTCGATAAGTGCTGCGCGGCGCCACCTCCCCTCCGCCCCCACCACCGCCCTTCCCGCCCCCGTAGTCACCTCCTTCGCCTCGTCTGGCCACGATCTCTTTCACGACTCCCCGTCGCGACCCACCCCGATCTGGAATCCCTCACACCCCACAACACCCCGCCCCGCTCGACAATCGTTCCACCCCTCCCCACTTCACTCGACCCGGCCCAATCGTTCCCCTCGACCTCCACCCCCGCCTTCGTTCACGCCCCATCCATCTCTTCCCCGCCCCCGGCAGCAACCTCCTTCGCCCAGTCTGGCCACGATCTCTTTACGTCTTCCCGTCGCGATCCGCCCCGATATGGCATCCCTCTCACCCCACAACGCCCCGCCCCGCTTGACACCGCTCCACCCCCCTCACCTCGCTCCGCCCGCTCCGGCCCGTCCTGCCTCTCGCACCGACCATCGCGCACCGCTCCACCTCGCACGTGCTAGCTACGAAGCGGCGGCTTCCATCGCCCGAAACGATGTGCACAAGTGGGGCGCTAATGAACGAGGAAGCGGAGACTCTGCACAGTGGAAATGCACTAGAGAAATTGAGGACGAGTCCACGCGCAGGGTATTACGACCAACACTATTTGTTACAACTGAAAAATTATTATTATTATTATTATTATTATTATTATTATTATTATTATTATTATTATTATTATTATTATTATTATTATTATCGATGATTAACATTTAAAATAAATAATTTATGTGTTGCACGTCTTAGTTTCCTTCGAAAATTATTAAATGAATCGTGATGAATCTCTATTGGTGTTCTTGATTACTTTTTTTTTCCTAGGGCTTGTATCCAGCCGACAGCCGGTTGCCCTTTACGTCCCGAAGGGACGCATATTCGACCATACACTAGACAAACACTTGCGGGCTCCTCTGATCTGAGGTCAGCAGAACGCGAGGTCCTCCGCGACAACACACACAAAGTCAAGGGACAAACAGCCATGCCCAAGGCGGGACTCGAACCCGCGACCCTTCGGACCGAAGCGCTGAGTCGGTACTCGCTCTTAGCCACCTCGGCCATCCAGGTCGGCGTTCTTGATTACTACATCTCCAAAATGGTCACGGTTCTACAAAAGAAGTGCTGTCAGCAGAGTGCCAGTAACATTCTTGTATGAAGATCATTGGATATTATGCAAAAGAATAACACTGGGCCCGTTAATATGGCTACACTACCTCTTTCTTCATTAAGTACGCTCAGCTAGTGGCATATAGAACCTCCCGTTGTTACCGAACAGAATGCTGCGCCAAATTGAACAAGTCTAAGGGATATCGCTAACTTTTAATGCCCATTTCAAACAAAAGGCCACAGAAACGTTCTGCCTTTGTCACTTCTACTCCAAATTAATTTCCTTACCCTAATATAACCGATTGTTCTTCGCAGTATATTATTCAAATTTCATCAACTTGTTCGTGAAGTACAGAAATAGCCAACTGCTCGCGAACTCGCCTTCACTGCCCTCCACACACTCGTTCCCAGGGCCCGCGTTCATTGGTTCACTTCCTTTATATCTCTTAATGTAGGTAGCAGGCCGTTGGCAAATGATTTAAATTTAATAACATTCCGATAACGCGCGGCGCGGAACGTGTCCTATTGCGGCACTGCTTATCAGCGCACGCGGCAATTAAGCGTGTGGATATATGGTGGGGGCGGCGGCGCGCGCTAACGGCCTCTTGAGAACGACCAGGCCCCGCCCCGCGGCAGGCGGCAGCCGGCGCCGTCGCGCGCGCGGGTCACTAAAACTACGGCCCAACGGCCCCGCCCCCGCCCCCGCCCCCGCCCCTGCCGAAGGGCTGTAATTCACAGCTTGGAATGGCGGCGGTAATCGAGTGGCGGCAGGGTAGTGGTAGGGGTAACAGTAGGGGTAGCGGTAGGGGTAACGGTAGCGGTAGCGGTAGTGATAGCGATAGCGATAGCGATAGCGGTAGCGGTAGCGGTAGCGGTAGCGGTAGCGGTAGCGGTAGCGGTAGCGGTAGCGGTAGCGGTAGCGGTAGCGGTAGCGGTAGCGATAGCGGTAGCGGTAGCGGTAGCGGTAGCGGTAGCGATAGCGGTAGCGGTAGCGGTAGCGGTAGCGGTAGCGGTAGCGGTAGCGGTAGCAGTAGCAGTAGCGGTAGCGGTAGCGGTAGCGGTAGTTGTAGCGGTAGCGGTAGCGGTAGTGACAGTGGTAATGGTAGTGGCAGTGGCAGTGGTGGTGGTGGTGGTAGTGGCTAATGGTGTGGGTAGGAGTAGCGAGGTATTACTGGTGGGTATCGCAGTAGTGGTCATGGTAATAATGACGGTAATGATGATGATGGTAATGATGCTGACAGTAATGACGATTGTAGTAATCACGATTATGGTAATGGTGGTGATGGTAATGGTGGGAATGATAATGGTGATAGTGGTAGTGATGGTAATAGACGCGGTGATAACGGGGGCGGCAGAGGTAGCAACAGTGATGCTGGTCATACAGCGTGGAACTGGGTGATGGTGGTGAAAGATGAAAAATGTCACAAGAGAACGAGAATTTCTCCGAGCATTGCTATTACAAACGGGCCATGGACCACGCACACTTTTTCTTTCCTCTTCCGTGTCTTACCCTCTCCCTTTTCCCACACACACGTACCTTAACACGAGAACCACACATGCCGGGAGACGAGTCGGGACCTTATCTCGTCTCGCCTGGAGCGGTGTCCCGTTGGGGGAAATACTTTGGAAAGGGAAATCCACTGCAAGCCGACGTTTAGGTCGGCCATAGATCTCACGACCCAGCGGGGGAGGAACACCGCCATCTTACGGAATAAAACATTTACTATACCAACAGATTTAACAACCATAGTAGATGACGTACACGAAAACATGAATCAGCCAATCGTCAATCGAACGAGAATCGTAGGATCCAATGTCTTTGATTTTGTTGAAGCAAACATATACTCTCGTTTCTTTAGTATCACAGTGTTTCTGTATAATAGTATCACTGAATACCAAATTTGTTTTAATTATATCAAACATTAACCAGCCATTCAGTCAATTAAACGAGATCTGTGCCAAACCAATGTCTTCGATTTTATTGAAGCAATCATGTTCACCCATTTCATTAATCTCACTGAATCCCTATCACACCATCACGGTATACAATATTTATTGGTATATGTGGTATAGTATACCACATGCGTCACAGTACCTAAATCAAACGATATCACCATCGCTTTCAATATTCTCTTCAATAGGAAACACTGATCTAACTTTTCTTCAAAATACCATATTCCTCTGATAACCTGATCTATTACAGTCTCGAGTTGAAAAAGGCGTTTTAAATGTTTTTTATACACCATGTCTCGTTACTAACTTAACATTTTTATTATTTAATTGCAAGTTCGATGAATTTACTCGTAAATGTTAATTCACATCTCAGCTTTCTGTTTTACGAAGTATATGGCATACTGTTTAAACCCTCTCATGGAAAACCTCTATTCTAAGAGACAAATAAGTGAAAGGTAAAATTAACAAAATAATATGAAGAAAACAATGTATTAAAACATAACATTTTATTAGCATGCGAGTATTTTGTGTAAACAATATAAACAGTGCACATTTTGGACAGGGTTCTAGGAAGTGGGGATTTGATGGTAACCGAAGTGGCAATGGTTGTCGTACTGTGACAACTAGAGAGGGAGCAGACGTTAAATTTTAATTTCGTATAGGCTTTTATTTAAAGTATTTATTTTTTACTGGTACGTTATAGTCTTCGATACGGAGCGCTATTATATTCTGCATAACTTATCTGAATTGAGAGGATACTTGTTACAAGGTAGAAAAGAGATCATTGGTGCAATATGTTCTCTCAGGGAGGAAATTATAACATGGAATTGTGAATGAGAATTATAGGAGGGAAATATGTAAAAACAAACTGAGTCAAGTTAACATCTTGATAATTAGTAAATAAGTAAATCTGAATCAATAAAATTAGGTGAAAAATAAAATTGTGTACGGCCGTGGACGTTAACTGGTTCTAATGATCTCCGGCGACAAAAAGCCCTCGAGCTTTCGGTCGCCGGTCTATCATTAGAACCCTTATGCATAAATAACTATTTTCTTTAAAATCTAAGCTATTTTATGTCGCATTCAAACGGCCATAAATTCGCTATTTCAGAGAGCTATTTAAATATTTTATACAACCTAAAACGCCTCATCAACAAATCGATTTTTTCATAAATTAAAGAAACACTCAAAAAATAGTTTTCAACTTCGACAGCTTTAAAGCTGCGTGGAATGTTATATTGCTGGGATGAAAGAATATACCTACTACGAATAGGACACGATAGTGTTTTCCAATTTGCAATGAAACATTGAAACAACTGTTCTGGACGTATGTTCGCAATGCGAATCATACATGCAAGCTGAAACATGGAAACTCTTTGCTCTTCATCACTTGCGTTCACTGGACTCGCCTGAGGCAGGTGCATTGTGTTCCATGTTACGGACATGTAATTATCTGTATTTTCCATTAGTTCTCTACATTTTCTCCTTTTCGGCGAACACATTCATGATTTCTAAAACCAATAGCTACAGGTCGTTTCCAGTGAGACTCAGATACGCTGCGGTTGTACCTCGTTAGTTTTGAG
Source organism: Teleogryllus occipitalis (assembly GCA_011170035.1). Classification (NCBI taxonomy): domain Eukaryota; kingdom Metazoa; phylum Arthropoda; class Insecta; order Orthoptera; family Gryllidae; genus Teleogryllus; species Teleogryllus occipitalis. The sequence continues at coordinate 21,529 of BLKR01001650.1, read as the reverse complement.
AATAAACAAAATAAGACTACGTTTTCCCATTCCCTGGTGTAATGGTCTGTAATGTTTTTAATCGACTACACGCTTGATACAACGTTCGTGACCTTACAACGTGAAGTATAAATGTGATGAAACCACACTCGTTCTTTTATCTTGGGTTCTCTCTTTTGGCAAACCATATCAACATATTAAAGGTGTCTCAGCAAAAATGTACAAAATATATGCGCAGAAAATTTTCCGATCGATATAATACACGAATTAATTCCTACAGTTCCCAACCCACCAAAATATTCTTTACAATGCGTTGCAACACACGGTTTGAGATATCTGCCTTATGATGAATATTTATGTCCCCAATCTCTTAATGCGTTTAAAATCTTCCGAGGTGTCATTATTGTCGGAAAAATACTCATTTAACTGGCATTTGAAAATCAAAGTTTTGATATTTCTTTAAACTCTCGTCTAATGATTTTTTGTCCTCTTCGGTTGCAAATACTTGAAAGAATTCACCAGAGGACTTCTACGTTTTGATCTAGCAGCCTTCACGATTATCAAGTGTCCGACAGCAAATCACTCATTATACGCTCTTTACTGACATGATCTTCCTTTTTAGCATACGAAACCACGTGATTATACAACGCAGTAACAAGAGTGCGGGAAGAGAAATGCGGAGCGGTCGCAAATAAATCTATGAAACTCTTCTGAGATACGACTCTTCCTAATGCTGTATTCAAAAAAGTAATTACCTCATACAAATAACGTCAAATACCTTAAAGAATTCTCAGACAATTTCCCTCACGTGCGAATAAAATGTCAGATTGCTTCACTGTTGATAGGTTGTTCCCGCCTAGCACAGCTGCCTGTTTTAACTACCAGCGAATCAAATAAACTGCTTAGCTATTGCAACGCAGTCCTTTCCTTGCCAGGGAATGTCTCCCCAGAAGAAATTGCCCCGTGGCACCGGTGCCCATAGCAGTATCGTGCCCCGGGCCATTGGCTTCCGTGCCTCGCACCCGGACGCTCGCAGCGGGGGCTGTTCGAAGCTACAGTTTGTCGCCGCAACGACGCGCATTTGTTCCTCTCCCTGTCGCTCCCCCGCGCGCAAGCCCTGCCACTGCCATGCCTTCCTCGCGGGAGATCGAACTCTGCCGCGCGCAATGCCAGATTAGTATCGTAAGGGTTCTAAGCAAGACCAAACTTTGTAGCCTTATTTATATTAAACACAAAATGAATATAATATTTTTTATGCTGCGAGTGCTAAAAATGACATTTTATTTTGTGAATAGGAAAGGTTGCGACATGATGTCGATATTTTGCAAGTGATCAAAATAAAATCATTTTTATCACGTGTGTCATTTTTATTTTTGAACACCCTTACTGACTTTCATTTTATCTTTATTTTATTTCAAGTGCACAAATTATTTAATGATACATCAAAATCAGAACTAGCTGGTGTGGTCAGACGAAATTATATTGGTTTCTTTGTTGCATTCACAGATTTATCTGAACATTTGAGCATCGCCTCACTTTTAGCACTGGTACTAAAAATTGAACTTTTACGCATGCCGTGAAAGAACTGCTTTTACTATTGGTTGTCTAAAAAATAAATAACATCCTCTTCAAGTTTGGAGAATATATATTAACTAAAATACAATTGTATTTAAAAAAATTAACATAAGTTTTACTAAAATAAAAGTTGATGTAAAAATAATTGGAGGCCTCTATTTAGTGAGTCCACAAGCTATTGCTTAGTCTTCTGATATATTAGTCCACTCCCGGCAACGGGCACATTACTCAGTCATCAGCATACTACGTCACAGTTATGGATTGTTCTCCTTTTGGAGTTAAGATACCTATAACCCATATAGTGCTGCCTCTAGTGTTGCCCGTTCAAGAAATGGATTGTTTTGCTCATTGTGCTATTCATTCTCCTCATTATTTTTATCCTTGATTTTGGTATTCTGTGAAAATGATTACATGAGTTCCTCTTGTGTGAAGGGCTATGATTTCTTCCGTTCGTACGTGAACAAATTCACTCGTACATAAATTAATTAATTCAATATCCATAAATTTTACGAGCAAATCCGAGTTTCTGTTCTTTTCATTTTTTGATAGAATCCATTTTCCGATTCCATTCAGTTTGCTGCACCAACGGGTCACCGGTTCAGCTTCGGATCATGTTCATAACAAATGAATTATTACTTTATTTTATTTTCTACACTGTTTCATATAAGCTGTTATTTGTTCCGAATACAATATAACAAACAAATTGAACAAATTTGTGTAATAATTCTATGTCCAAAGGTGAAAAGTAGAATAGTTAAAAACGTAGTACAATTCATCAGAGATGTTGTGTTTGTAAAACGAAAAGCAAAATTTTCCGCTGGGTGAGGGGTTAGGTTGTTCGCGAATTGAGATCGGGTGATATGCCTTCTCTGTAACCCTGATTTACAAATTGTTTTGAATTTGACACATTTTTAAGAAATAGATGCGCTAATTAAGATTTTGTGAATTATATAATAGCAACTATATTTCTTGTTTGTCTACAGGCGCATTGATTAAAATAATAGTACTGTTAAAAGACTGCATTCTGCTAATAACAAATTTTATCTGAATTTCTGAAATTGCAGTTTTTCTTAAATTAGAAGTTATGTGATTCTTTGATGCATTTGTAATTTCCGTAAAATAAATACAGTAAACTTTATATAAGGCCCTCTGATTCCTAGTTAAAAGAGGATATTGTTTAAGTAGATACTAGTTTTTCTTCTCCATCACTCGATAAGCGTTACCATAGTTTCCCTTAAATATCTTATAACATTAGAAAGATTATAAACGGAGGCCTCATAGTAATATTTAATGGACAGAATATAGAGGCTGTACTGGCTCTCAAAGTAAGTGAGCGAGCGCATTAAATTTTCATGGTGAATACAAAATAGGATGCCCTGAGCTCTTCCTAATGGTTAGCATGTGAAATCCGATAAATTGACGACCCGCATGGGACCTTTTAGCAACTAACAGCTTCAAAAAACTGTTTTAAACAAAACAGAGAATAACTAAATGCAATATCTTCGCGTGAATTTCCTCGTAACACATATTTTCAAGTATTAAATATTAATTTTAGACGGAACTCCAGTGAAGGGAACAGTGATTTTTTTTCCTGCTGGGGATCTTATGTTCTTGTGCAAAATACTCTAAATAGGTCTTACCAAAGATTAATTAATACTCTGTTGAATTGGGTCTCCGGATGCTTCTGTTGATCGGGTCGCACACATAATCTTTGGCCATGTAGTGAAATGAGAGATGACGAAAGCTGATGGTCTACGGCCTTCAGTTGCTTCTGAGATCACGAGACCTGCACCATCGTAGTCGTGGAGCCTTAACTTGAGTCTGGTGAGATTGTTTACTGCTCCTCCCCGCCCCCTACGCTGTTCGCGCCGCCCCGCGCCCCGCCCCGTGCCCCGCCCCGTGCCCCGCCCCGTGCCCCGCCCCGTGCCCCGCCCCGTGCCCCGCCCCGTGCCCCACCCCGTGCCCCGCCCCGTGTCCCGCCCCGTGCCCTGCGCCGCCTTCCCCATCCACGCCTCCTACTCCTCCCCCGCTCTTGCCACCCCCCCCCCCACATTTCTCCGGCCGCGACGAATCCTCCGCCAAACGTCGCTCCTGGCACATTTACGGTGGCGCAATGCAATATCCCGGCGCCGCAACCTAACTTCCCAGTTCTCCGGAGACAAATTGAACGGGAAGCACCTCCCCGCTCCCCCGCGGGCGCGAGAAATATGACGCCGCCCGTCGCCGCGCCGCACCGCACCGCGCAGCGCGCACCTGCGAATAGCGTGCACTCGCTCGTGAAAATAAAAGGCAGCGTTACCCCGAGTGGCCGCTCAGCACTACGTCTGCTTACGAAATAACTTTGTTGCCGGCGACACGTGGATTGTAGATATGGAGAGGAGCACACGATCTCCCAGGATAAGAAGCCAACAGCAACTTAAAAAGGTAATGTATCGGAATGGAGCACATTTATAAGACTAACGCATGCTATCAATTACATAAAAGCGTTGAACTTAAAAATATAAAAACGAACCACAGATCATTTTATTGGCATTTACCAGTTATTACTATTATAACTTTGCATTAGTTTTTAATAAACCTTACCTACAATTATTCAAAATGTAGTTTGTATGTTAAATAAAATATGCAAGCTTTGAAAGAAATGTAAAAGTATGCGTAATTACTGTACTTTACAAATTTTCTAACCTACAAATTCATTGCGAATGTTGCTATTAGAGTTGCCTGAGAATACGTTCAAGAAACGGAAATCAAAATATTACTCCAAATAACTGCTGCACGATTACAGTTATTTCAGAGAAAGTTGAACGTTTCTATGAGGGATGGTTGGGATTTGATATGGACGATGGTCTAGATGAAGGAAAATGTTAGCAATTACAAACACAAACTTTTATCAAGATGATTGATTCTAAATGACTATGTAAACACATTACTGCACGGAATTGTATGAATTATTACATTACAGATTGCTATGATGAACGCATAAATTCAGATTGAGATTCATGAAAATGGAGGAGGATAACGGATGAGAGTGAAAGCTTTTTGGCACAGGAATATAAATGGGAAAGACGAAGAGATTTCGCGAATTATGTGCAGTGTAAGAACGAGATAGCAGAACACGAAAATGAATGTGTGGCTGTATGAATCAACTTTGAATAACCAAGCATATACTGAAAACAACAAATGGTTTACACGAACTGCAGCCCCTAGCATTTAAAGTATAGTAAGTAATGTATAGTATAGTATAGTAAAGTAAAGTAAAGATAATGGTAGATATTGACTTCCAGAGGTCGGTTCCTACTTTCTTATGGGTCGATAGCGTCAATCAAAATATTGGGACAGGTAAAAACATCGTATCACTACTAAATACTTTTAAATTATTATTTGTATTTGTTTCTTAGTTCAATAAAACTATTGCATTTTCATATCATCAATCTCAAAAATAAGAAACACCACTTGTATTTTGTTCCGATGTTTGATTTCTTTTCTTTAATTTTCGTTATTATACGATTTAAATGTTGCACTGATAATTCCTACCACTTCTATATTTTTTAACAATTGATTAACAAATAAATAAAACTACTTTCAAGTTACAAAATTTTTAATATCGATTAATAAACAAGTTTATTTCTCGTAGATAAAGTAAGTTACTGTCAGGTATCATGACTTTAATAAATTTAGCAAAGGGAGCCAGCTACTGAATCAGGTCCTAATTTTAACGAATATCTTTAATCGTTCTTAGCACATTTGTGGAGTTTATTAAATTGTAGATAAATAAACTCTACAGACAAAACGCAAACTATTGACAAGAATATTCCTTCTCTTCAGAAGTGGCAAATAGCAATGAAACTACTGATGCAAACTCATAGCATCATTTCCAGATCAAAATGCAGCTTCTTGTTACACTGCGGCTGAATATTTATATTTCGAGTGAATCATGGAGAGAGAAACCTCATATAACAGAGTTGGGGAGAGAAGCCCCAAAGGCGGCGAGTTAAAAGAGCCTTATGGTGTTCCGATGCGCTTCTTGACTCTCCAAATGTGAGAAACGGCGTCGGGCGTAAACACGTTCCCAGAGAAAATAACTTTGCAGCATATTTTTGATCCCAGGCTAAAAAGTTAGTCGAAGTTGATGTATGTAGAAATGAAGAAAAACTATTTTTGTGCGTTCATCCCGCATGGTAATCCCGGGAGCTTTTGCGTGACAAATGTTCTTTTCGCGACTCCGTCCTCCAGTGCCGGCCGATGAGCCCGGTCGCGGGGGCGGAGGAAAGAGGGATTTATGGCCCAAATATACGGAGCTGGGGCCAAGTGTCAGGCAGGCCTCTCGCGCTATCCCTGCGCCATCCCCCCCCGCGACAGCCCCGCAACTCTTTTCGCGTCATCCCCGCACCGCCCCACGCCCACCTAGTTCCGCCCCGCTCCTCCTCACACCCCCACTACGCACGTCACCTCCATGCCGCCCCCATGCCGCCCCCATGCCGCCCCCATGCCGCCCCCATGTCGCCTCTATGCCGCCCCCAAGCCGTTCCGTTCCCGAATTGCCCCCCATGCCACCCCCAAGCAGCATCCATGCAGACCCCGCTCCATCCCCGAACGGCCTCCACGCTGCTTTCAATCCGACCACGAAACGTCCCCCTCCCACGCCGCCCATGCCCCGAATCACACCACTCCCACTACGAACCCACCCAGCCCCCAGGCCGCCCCCGCTGCGTTCCCGAACCGCCATCACGTCACTCCCGCTTCAACCCCGAACAGCCACCACGCTGCTCCCAATCCCACCCCGAACCAACCCCACGCCGCCCACGCCGCGATTCGCACCGCCACCATGGCGACCCCAAGCAGCCTTCATCCCGCTCCCGAACCCCTCCCACGCCGCCCCCGCTCCGTCCCTGAACAGCCTTCACGTTGCTCTCAAGCCGACCCCGAACCGCCCCCACGCCGCTCACAGCGATTCACACTGCCACCATGGCGACCCCAAGCAGCCCTCAACCCGCCCTCGAAACCCTCCCACGCCGCCACCGCTCCGTCTCTGAACAGCCCAGCCAATACGACCCCGAACCGCCCCCACGCCGCCCACACCGCGATTCACACTGCCACCATGGCGACCCCAAGCAGCCCTCACGCCGCCCCCGCTCCGTCCCCGAACCGCCCCCATGTCACCCCCACTGCGTTCCTGCACAGCCACCACCTTACTCCCAACCCGACACCGAACCGCTCCCACGCTGCTCAAGTCCCCGCTCCACATAATCCCCGCGCCGCCCCCGCTCCACATCGACCCAATCCTCCACCACGCTGCCCCCGCTCCGTCCCCGAACCGCCCTTCCCGTCGCTACACCACCACCTCACGTCATCACACCGGCCCCGCATGACTCCCGCACCGCTCTCGCAGCGTCCATCGCTCTGCCCACTCCTCTTACAAGAGACGCTCTCGCCCCACCCCACGCCTGTTTACACACCGCACCCGCCCCATCTCCGCATTTTTCTCACTGCCCTGTCCCTTCTTGCTTTCACCCTCTCCGTCTCGCGACTCGTGCCTTCACCCCTCCACGACCCCGCTTCGTCTGTCTTCCCGACTAACGTCTTCCCTCGGCGGCGGGTTCACTTTTCAATCCACCCACTCACTCGCTTTCTGTGAACTTCACGACCGTTGCAGTAAAGAGTCCCGGTTCGTATCCAAGCCGCTGCTAAAGTTAGTGCGAGCTATCGGCTTGTCTGTTTTCCCGTCAGTTGTAAGATCTATCATGAGGGTGAAGAATAATCTTCGATTTGATTTTCAAGTGTAACCCTTTCAGCCAAATCGGATGGGGAGGGAAATGTTCACACTTACTGATGTTACAATTTTTGTCACTATGCTACTAAATTCTCGGAGAAATATGTTGAAAATTCAAACACCCAAAAGCAGTTTACAGTAGCAGTGATGCAAAATATATAATATGTGGTATTAAAAACAATCATAAATAGCTGTTAAGTTGAACCTGATTGAATTTTAGGAAAAGGATATGTTTGAGGCATTGCTTCGCAGGATATGTTTGAGGTATTGATTTGCAATATGCATTACGTGTTTTATTAGCATTAAATAATGACGAAAATTAGTGAGACAATTCGTTCCAGTCTTAAAGTGTATATGTTGTGCTGCATCAACTTGAGTTTCTTTGAAATATTTTACTGCCATTTCCTTCTAAAATAAAAGCGTCTAACTATTAAGTAAGCGCATTCAGAATAGAATCAGACACGTTCTGTCTTTTTGTGTGCCTTATCAACCAGCAACATTTTTGCTCACAAATACATCCATTGATCAGAAGAAAGATTACTTTTCCTGAAACAGCAACTTCAGAGACAATCACTGTTAACTGCAATAATTTTATCTGCGCTCCACTATGACATTTAAAAAGTTCTTCTTGGAAAATAAAGCATGTGATTTGTTGGTGTGGAAAGAGAAGGCGATCTGAACGTGCTTCTCGTCGCCTTTCTACCGCCCACGTGCCCACATTTCACCGTCGTTTGTGCCGCCCACCGCTGCCCCGTCGCTACTAGCTCCGACTCCGCTTTCGGCGCAGCGCCGGGTCCGCCCACGCCGCAACTGCCGCCCCGCTGCCAACTCAGCCCCCGCCCCAGATGAAACACTCCCGGATCGCATCTTCTCCTTCATCATATGTCGCACCCTTCGCTTGCGGCATTCGCGCATTGCGGCGCGGCGCGGAGCACACATGGTGGTGAGGCGGGAGGGAAGGGCACAATGGATGCCCTGGGCGAAGGGCCCCTGCTCTAATTGGCCCTGCGCGGCCCATCCGCCAGGCCGCCGTCTTGCGCCGCTATGCGCCTGATGGCCGCCCGCCGCTCATAATAGTGATGTATGAGCGGGCGCGGGCCGGTTGATAGCTGCCTTGATTCATGGGCGCGGGCGCGCGCCGCGCTTGCATTTGTCACCGCAAGGAGCCGCCGTCCGTCGCCGCCACCTTGCGCCCGCGCCCGCGCCCCGCCCCGCCCCGCCCCCTTCATTCGCCGCCCATTCGCCAAGCGGAGCGAGCCGAGCGACGCCGGCTGCGCGCCAGGCATTCGGCGCGCATTGTGCGCGGAGGGCGCCACGGCCTGGGAATGTGGGGGGTGGGAAGGGCGGGATGTTCGCTGGCCAGGGTGGGCGAACGGCATGGTGAGTGCAGGGCGGGATGACATGGCGGGCAGAGCGCAGACTGCGTGGAGGGTAGGGCAGATGCAGCGAGGGGTGGGTGGAAGGCGGGCGAAGTGAGAGGTGGGTGAATTGCAAGGCAGTCGAAGGGCGAGGTGGTCGAAAGGCATGATGATCGAAGGCGGGGTGGGCGAAGGACGGGTCTAGTCGAAGCAGGGAGAGGAGGACCGGAGCTTCGCGGGGCAAAGGAGATCGGGGTGAGCAGAAAATGAACGAAGTGCTCGTCGGGCAAGGGCCGGTACGGGGCGGAGCGGGGAAGATTCGGGTGGGCAAACCATGGGGTAGACCAGCTGAGAATGGACGAAGGCGGTACGAACGAAGGGCGGATCTGGCGAAGGGCGAGTCGGAGGGGGGCGAAGCGTGAATCCACTACGAGCAGGGAGAGGCGGGACGGAGCTGCAAGTGGCAAAGGGGATTGAGATAAGCGGAATACGAACGAAGTGACCGTTGGGCAAGTGCCTGTGGGGAGAATAGCGGGCGAAGCACGATGGGTAAGGGGAGGGGCGGGTTGGGCGGCGTGAGCGATGTGGACAACGAACAACCACTGTCTGGGAAGAATGAATGAAAGGGGTTAGGAGATGGGAGGTTGACGGAGGCGCAATCCGTGGTGAACGCGTACGAGAACCAGAGAAGGGACATTGCCACGACAATTGCACCATTGCCAAGCATTTGCTCGACGATTGTAATTTCATTTGCAAACTCCTAGCGAGAACCAGACCTCCAATAAAGCTCCGCAATGCAACAGGTACGAGAATTTCGGGAGTTGACAATTTTCTTCAGATGTGCGATGTGGCAATTATTCTTCAGATGTGTTGTGGAGATGGCGAGAACAATGTTGATCGGAGGAGATCGTTCGATTTGGCTGCACTGATCTATCGTTTTCGTTGTTTACTCCATTTGATTTCAGTCCAACGCCAGCGCAGTTGAATCTCAACGTACGCGTAATAAATCCATGTCCTTATCTCCCCTTTCCTTAACAAAAACGTTCGCACACGACACAAAACGTACGTGTGGAGGCACTAGGATGGCTCGGTTGGGGCTAGAAAAAGGATCCGGAAGGGAATGTACATGTACTAACGTAGAAGTGTTCGTGTGTATTCTCAGGAATGAAAGAGTAGCATTACATGCATTCTTTGGGATAATCATATCAAAAAGTTCATATGTTATTGTAAGATGTTCTCGATTTTCACGCTACCATTATTTATAGGACAAAGTATGTCGAATATTGTTAGAGATGGTGTAGCCAAATGCAAGTAATCGAACGTTGTATATAAGTAAATATTATAAGTTAGTTGTGAATTACATTTCCTTTCATATATCAGAGCAGACATTAGAGACAAAATTAATATTTAATTAATAGTTCCTTTTGTTAATGAAGGCACAGGCACATCCGCGAGCGCTCTCACAGATCCAGACATGCACACGGACACACACGCACGCGCGCACACACACACACGCGCGCACACACACACACACGCGCGCGCACACACACACACACACACACACACACACACACAATTCACGTTAAAATCTATTTTTAGAAAATTTTCTCCTTTTCTGTATTGTTCGATTCCTGTATAAAATATAAAAAATGTGAGAAAGAAAATACAAGACATGAGAAAGCAGATATAACTATGCGGCTGCACTTTGAGATGACAAACAAGAAAGACGTGGATTCTACTCGTCAAATTCTTTTTTGAGAGTCAAAAGCATGAAACCTCGGAGTAGTCGGAGAGTAACATATGTACGACGATGATCTAATTCCAGATCCATACGATATGTAATTTAGGACTTCGTCTCGTATGGAACTGGAAACGTAAAAAGCCATGTCTTTCTCCCCATTTATAACAGTTTTTTGTTGATTTGACGAGGGTGTAGCCTTCATTAGTATATTTGTGTTAGAAAAAAGCTCGTATTTGTTAATAATGCGGATTCGATAACAGCACTCAACTAAATTTTTGTTTCAAGCAAAATATTTTTCGCATTGTATGGAAGAGAATATAGTTAATATATTACGCTCTGTGTAGTACATTTTTTGCGATCTCACAAAAATTATATTTTATTCTTATCATAATAATTCAAAGCTTACGATTAAAGCAAACCTCGTTTGAATTTGACAATTACGTTCGCAAAAATAACCGTTCATATAAAGTTACGCATCGCATGTAAAATCCTTGTAATCTATCTTCAACATTTTTCAATTCTGCGTAAAGCATTAGAGGTGCGTTTAATTACATAGAACGTTCCGCGTAAATTTCCAACACAATAAATTCATTATATTTGCATTTGCCAAATGAATAGAAGAGCGATATAAAAAAAGGCTCAATAAAAATTAAAATTTGCATCACAGACCAATGGAAGTACACATGGTATATAATGCCTGTTCCCCGTTCATCCAATATCATTTAGGAGTTGCCGCCTCACGTATCTGTAGCGGCTGGTTTTAAAGTTCTGATTTCAAGGGAATAAAATCAGGTTTAATCTCATTTAGAAGCAAATAAAACTTGATGGCATCGTTGCTTCTAATTACATGGACGCAATTAATCTTCACAAAAAAGTCCAGCGTCATCTGAAGAGGAGAATCGAGTACTTCAGGTGCGAAGTGCAACAATTGAGGTAAATTAGTGACCATTGACTTGCGTACAATAGGTTAATGTTGCAACTTTTTAGAAAATGTAACACATGAAGAGAGACCAACATTTATGCAAATGTTCCGGGTCAGCAGCGTTAAATGTTTATTACTGGACCAGAGAAATTGTGAATAAACGAACATTGTTCGAGTGTGTTTATAATTATACAGTATGTCCGCAAATCCGTGTTTTTTCTTCGTGTATCATTCTAATACTTAACCTGGGTTGAGGAGAATATCGTTGTATTACTTGCCATCTGAAGTAGTTTATGGGTAAAACAAGTTTTTATCAATATTTTGTCTGCAAGAGCTCGTTTTTCGTTTCTGGTTTTCTAAACGGAATTTTCTTAAAAAATTTCGTATTTATTGTCTCTTTATATGAATAAAATTTTGAGTTCCTTTGAATGACCGTTTCCGTCAAATGAAGCTATTTCACTTATCTGTTTTTTTCCCAGAACCTATCCTCCGATGAGACTTTTTCTGTAGTATTTCCTCCGCTGCTCGAGGACAATATGCCCGGATAACAAAACAATACGGAATCATAAACTTTAATTTAATACTCCAGATGACATTTAAATAAAAGCATAATAGTAAAAGGAGAATTAATTTTCTTAATTACTTTCATATGTAAAACAATGTAGAAATTTATATACCGTTACTAAAAATAATGAGTAATTATGGTTAAAGAAATAAGTGTATGAGATCTTTAATACTTCGCACATTAGCACTTCAATAGAAATTAATCCATCAAAACGAATACATTCAGGGAACGAGTAATTTAATCAGCGCAAGTGACGTTTCACCTTGTAATTACACAATCAACCTTTTCCTACAGAAAACACTTTTTGCGTTACGCGCCCAAATTGAGCGCACTTCCGAACTACAAAATGGAACAATCATTAGCGGCGGCGTAATCCGCCTGGGAGCGCCGCGCGCCTTTTAAATCCCGATTAGGCGGCGCCATATTCCATAATTGCTGCGTAATCGAGCTCCATCGGCGATTGGGCCTCACACCACCGCCTCTCCCTCACCTGCTTCGCCGCCTGCCTCGCCCACACCTGTTCCATCACCGGCATCCCCGCCTTCCCTCACACGCGCTCCTTCCCCTCCATTTTCTTGCACTTGCGCCCATGCTCACCCGCCGCCGCCCTCGCCCACACCCGTTCCATCACCGGCATCCCCGCCTTTCCCGCACCCGCGCTCCTTCCCCTCCATTCTCTTGCACTCATGCCCATGTTCCCCCGCCGCCTCTCTCGCCCACACCCGTTCCATCACCGGCATCCCCGCCTTTGCCTCACACGCGCTACTTCCCCTCCATTCTCTTGCGTTCACGCCCATGCTCTCCTACCGCCTCCCTCACCCGCGGCACCGCCTCCTCGATATTACCTGCACTGGCGCCTTCTTTCCTAGGCCCCTACTGCCTCTGTCAATTATACCTCGTCCTCTCCTTACGTGCCATCGTTTCTGCCTTCTCCTTCACCTATATATTCGCCTCGTTTCCCACTATCAAGCAACAATTCGTTCATAGAACAAAAAATAGTTATTTTGCTGCTTTTATCTTATTGTGTAAATGGCAGTAAATTAGAATACATTTCATTCTTACTATTTATTTTCATTTGAACTCATGAATAATTATCGATTATAAAAAGGCTTTGGATTATCCGCGTTGTAAAACACTAAAAAATGAGCTGTATTTTCCTGTAAATTCCTTTTGTGAGGGAGACTAGAGAAAACACATTGAATGGTAAATCTAAATATCGAGTCAATAAACTTTTATTAATAAGTAGGCTCTACATGATACTAGGTACAGATGTTCTCAAACACATGAAAGACGTTCCAGAAAACAATAACAGGGAACCATGGGCAAAATCGATATGGCTGAAATGAAAGAGTAAATGGTCATTTTTCTTCCTTGTCGGGAAGGGAGGAACACCTACAAACGGAATTCATTTTAACTGAAAAGTATACGCAAAGGGCAAGGCGAAACAATTACTCTTCCTCGAGAAGTTACTTTGAGGATAAAATAGTATCCAAGGACATGTTTCATGAATACTTCATAATAATTATCGAATTTCGTGGCTGTGAGAATAAGAAGGTACATCTGGTACATTTGGCCTGTGCTGTACAAAAGAATCTAATAAGAAGGCTATTAAAAGACGCATATTTTTAATAGACTCAAATTTAGGTTAAATGAAAATTTTCAAAGATGTAACGTTCACTAATTCTGTAGATGGAATGTAAATTGCACTCAATTTTTTCGTAACCTCTAATCAAAGATACAAATAATCAAAGATACAAGAAAATTGGAGAAAATATCTTTACAATAAACATATGTATACTGAGTGTTTTATATTTATTTAATTGCATTTATTAATTAAATATTCTCAAAATATATTAATATTTAGTTACGTTGTAACTACTTAATCTGTGTAAATTTTTTACGCATTTACTTCCTCTAAAAAGTACGAGATCAATATAGGATAAAATAAGATACTATTAGGTGATTAATTTGTACTTACATAAAGCGGTTATTATCATTTTTAAATTTGAGCAATTAAAGTAGAATCTAGAAATCAAAATTATTTAGTTGCATTGTATTTTTCAATATCTTTCGGTAAAATGTCGCGAATTCCATATTGTGGTGTCCAGGAATGGGAGAAAATATATAGGACCTCTGTGATTAAGCTGATAATTCGTGGAAACTAAATTAATTTTTTCAGGAGAGTAACTTCAGGAGAAAAACAGCAAAGATTAATTGAAGTTAATTAATGCTCTCAGATAATTTTCATTGCATAGATAATCAGAAAACTTACATTTTTTTATGATTATATGGAATTTTTATTCTGCTCGTATTGTTGTCATCCCCTGATACACCAAGGACAACATAATACCTTTCGAGACAACCTTTGTATTTTACCTAGACTAAATGGTTGGGCATGTAAGAGCAAACAAAACAGTGAGGCCCAAACATCTGTAGGCCAGTTCGTAAATTGTGTGGTAGCAATCCCCCGTGGCAAACACCGTCATTTGTCCTCGGGGCCGCCTGCCTGTCCACGTGGACGCAGGGCATTAAGGGGCGTGTCCTCCGCGCGGCAATATCTCGGCGGCTGCGAGTGGCGGGCGAGCTCAGCGGCGATCGCCTGCCTGATCCCCGCGTCGCTCCCGACGCCCGACTCGGCCTCGCCCGCACCGGCGCCACCCACGCACGCGGCCGGCAGCAAAGCGGGACACAGACAAACACACAACGCCAACAGCAAAAGTAAAACCGCACAGTTTTTCGCAACTGAAATTTAGGAAGGCACACGCCAATGTTAACGAGATGTCCAATATAGCGATAGTCGTGAACGTTGTATTTGAAGAGCTGTTTAAAAATTCGTTGTTAAGCAGAAATAAAAATAAAAACGTCGCCTCAAATACCTACTAAATATTTTCAGCACCACTGCTATAATTTAGTACCAGCAGAATAAGTTAAGCCTGGGCCCGACACTACCCCAACTGGCGCACGCCGCTATTGGAAGAAATTGATCAGAATCAAACACACAATGTAAATAATAGAAATAAAACTGCTTAGTTTTCCGCAACATAATCTTCAGAAGTCATAGGCAAATTTGAACATGATGTTTAATGTTAAGTGATAGTCGTCAACAGAATATTTGAGGAGCGATTCAGAAACGCATTCTTAAAAACAAATATCGAAAACGCCCAAAAACTCCTACAATTTTTTTCATCCTCCCTGCAATAATTTAACAATAACAGGATTAGTATTGTTCACAAAAATGGCCAGACGTCTCCGTAAAACACTCCCCTTTTCATATTCCTTCTTAAAGAGAAAGAGAGCTCCTAAATCCAGAGAGAAAACTGCCAACTCGCAGCCAGGGCGAAGCCGACCGAGGGCGAGCGGAGCCAGGAAACGATGGCATCGGCGGGGGCGGGGGCGAGCGCAGGGGCGAGAGCGGGGACGGGGCGGGGGCGGGGACAGGTGAGGGCGATTGAGAAGCCCCCGCGACGGAGGGCCGTTGAAAGGGCGGCGAAAGCTGCACGGAAGAACAAAGCGCCGCCTCCGCTGGTTATGAAAACGGCCACGCCCCCTCGCCTCCAGACCCACCACCGCGACATCTCCGCGTCCGCCCCTCTCGCCCGACCCCTAAGTTCGCGTCCACCTCCTCCGTCGCCCCCGCCGTCGCCCCAGCCGCCGCCCCCGCCGCCGCCCCCGCCGCCGCCCCCGCCGCCGCCCCCTGGCCGCCGCCCCCGCCGCCGCCCTCCCTGCCACCGCCCCCGCCGCCGCCCCCGCCGCCGCCCCCTCTCGCCGCCGCCCCCGCCGCCGCCCCCACCACAGCTTCCGCCGCCGCCGCCACCGCCACTGCCCCCGCCGTTGCCGGCGACCCCGCCGCCGCCGACCTCACCTCCGTGTCAGCCCTCACCACAGCCCCCGCGTCCACCCCCGGCCCGGCCCCGGCCCCGCCCCCGCCCCTGCCCCCGCGTCCGCCCGGCGCGCGCCGCTGAATGGGCGCAGGTCGCGTCCGCCGAGCCGCGGGCCGGGCGGGAATTGGCCCAACACCCGCGGAGCGCCTGTTGTTCGGGGCCCTTTGTTCCGCCGCGAAGACGCTCGGGCGCCGGCGACGCCAGCGCCGCTACGCCAGCGGCGGAGGGGGACGAGGGCCCCTTTGCCTGCAATCGGGGGGCCCGGCCCCATCAAGGAACTCCAGCCAACTGAGAAGTCAAATCGTAAACCTCTCACGATCCACTAGCGGTTTATCACATTACGCTTAATGCAACGTAAAATAATAATTATTACACAAAAACATAATCGTACCTAATAGCTAGAAGAAAAATAACATTATATTGTGTAGTATTTTTCGAAACAGGAAGATATTTAAACAACCGACACTAGTTAAAAAGAAAATAAAAATATTTACTCAATTATCAAATTACATTAGAATATTCAGTCAATCGATAGTCGCAAGTTTTGAAGACCACGTTTAGAGGCTCGTGCATTATCTTCGCCGGAATTCGTTTTCCATGCGAAATGTTATCAAAGATAAATTTTCAATATCTGTTCTAACAACCTCTGATTTTATGTGCTGCAACCAAGAACCGCAAATTCAAATTAGCCCTTCCGCAACGCGAGTAACCTACGCAACAAAAACCGGCAGCAAAGCGAAGGGACTCGAATCCATCACCCATCCAGAATATGCAGACAAACGCAAACGAGTCTGTTCTCGTGATCTGGCACTCGTAAAGATCACTTAGCAAGTAAGTGTCATGATTCACCCGCCACATACAGATCAACACATGTGAACGTTTCCCTGCACTGTGACGCGGACGACGAGGGTTTAGACCGAGGCAACCCCTCTGGTGCAGCGCAGCAAAACACGTTCACCGTGCGCGTCCGCCCCCTCTTCGCACCTCGAGAGTCCCCCCCCCCTACGAGCTCCGCTAAGTGCCGAAACGAGTTACGCGGTCAGCCCACTCTCAAGCAAGGAGCTCCGTGATGTCAGGGCACATTTGACTCTCACGATACCCCACGAATAAACTACCTTATACTTAGTTTTCTGTTTTACTTATTCGACCTCACCGCGACAAAACACATGTACTCGTACATCAGTGTTACAGAACGACTTCTAGGGCAGGGCTGCTCAAATGCAAGAATTAAGGGGAGAGTACCCGCGGTTGCCCGCTGCAAAGACGGTTAGCCCGCGCGTACTTTTTTTTCACTGGACTGAGCCGATCGCGCCCGAAGTCCCCACTCCCTTTCCGGCAAGCAGCGGGCCCACCGATGGCCCGCAGACAAGTGCTACGCCAGGACGCGTCAAATTGACTGCCCACTTGAGAAGACCTGGTCTAGGACGCCTAGCACTTCCGAAGCTACCTCAGGGCTGGCAGACATTTTCCAGCAGTGTTTACACATTTCCTCGTGCCACAAAACGCCTAGGTTTACTACTTGTTGGTGCAGACGCTGGTGCAGACTAAACATTTAATTGAAGAATTAATAACAAAACTAATCTGAAAAATAAAATATTATGAAGATGTAGAATGTAACATGAAGTACACAGATTCTCCCTCATCAGATGTTTTCAACGAACAGTTAATTCGCGATAAGTGCTACCGTGCATTCCGTTCTACTAGACGGTTAGAGTAGAGAATGCCGAGAGAAGGCTGTAGATCGCTTGGCGTCGACCCAGGCGCGAGCAGAGCAAAGCGCGCGCGAGATCCATCATAGCCGCGGGCGGGCGGGGCGTGGCGGGACGGGGTGGGGCGTGGCGGGATGGGTCGGGGTGGGGTATGGACTGGCGGGTGGAGAGGGGAGGGGCGAGCGAGGCAGGGAGGGCGGCGAGGGCGGCGAGGGCGGCGAGGGCGGCGAGGGCGGCGAGGGCGGCGAGGGCGGCGAGGGCGGCGAGGGCGGCGAGGGCGGCGAGGGCGGTGCGGCGTTTCGGTGCTTCAACGCTGGAAACAACAAGCGAGGCGACGCGACGCGGCACGCTGCGCTCTCGCGAGTCCATTACTCACAGGCGGAGAGCGAACCCTGCTGCAACACACGCGGCCGCGCACAGCACGAGCGGCCTGCGGGGAATATTACCCTCTTCTAGACCAGTGTCGCCCGGCCTTCTTGTCAACAGGGTACTTGGTGTCTCACTCTTCATATCTCACGGTTCCTTTGTAAAAAAAAAACTTTTTTTCTACTCCCGTTGTTTAATTCTCTTATTACACGACTGCAGTTTGTTGCGTAATGACAATCATTTTGATACGCCTTCGTTACAGAACAGGTGTTTGACATATTACAGGGAATTTTAGAGTTGGGAAGTAAATTAATTATTGGTCTGCGTTCCATGAAATGTTTTTTTAATAGGACGTATTACTGTGCCGAGCCAACTCGTAGGGAGGTGGCGATAAACCGTAGAAAATTCCTGTTTCCAAAAATCAGAAAGAAATATATTGAAGCCCCCTTTGAGAATTGTATCATTTATTAAGCTCTTAAAAAGTAAGGACACTGAACTCTTACAGTTCCTTGTACACTGCTCCACTTAACTTGTTCGCTGCTCATTTGAAAACGGGTTGTGTATATGCCTAAAGCATGAACACTTGGGACACAGGAGGCTGTCCTCTAGCCGGTGTTGGCTGAATGCTGTATACCAGCTGCCACAAACGTTTGACTTATAATAGTTATTAGTCGAAAAATTTTTTATACCAGTATTAAAAACGACCTTTCCTGTTGCAATAAATCGTTCATATTTGGGCGTTTTACGGCACAAATGATGACGTATTATCATTTTACGGCACGAATGATTGCGTCATCACACATTCAGTCAATCGCAGCGAATCGTGGGGAGGTAGCGGTAATTGGAACAAACTACCGCCGTTTTGTTGCACACTGTCAAATACCTGAGACGTCACAAGAAAGTTGTTTCGCAAAATTAAGTTTGATTCTCTTATAAATTTATAATGCTGTTATACAGAAAATAGCATATGCAACTCGTTTATAATGTTGCATTATTCCATTCGTACAAATTTGCTGCAATCTGCTTACATTCATGCAAACTCACTCCTAACGTCGCTCATTTTCAAAACGTGTATTCACTTTAATAAACATTATAAATTAATTGCAGAAACTATTATTATAAAACGATGTAATAGGTATTAATACACTCATTTGAAGTCTATGATAAGAGATTGTTAATCACTCGTATCGCAATATCACATCACATTTGTGAACATATATATATATATATATATATATATATATATATATATATATATATATATAGTAGCGGAACACGACATTGGTCTGCCCTTCATCTCCTTCTTTTTCCTTTCCCCTCCTTTTCTCTCACTGTCTTTCTCTATCTCTTTCTTTCTCCGTCTCTCTCCATCTCACTCTCTCTGACTCTCTCTTTCTCACTTTCTCAGTCTGACTGTCTGTCTGTCTGTCTCTCTCTGTCTCTCTCTCTCTCTCTTACTCTGGCTCTCTACATCCCTCTCATTCACATTTAGTCGCAGATTCTGTAAGTCTCTGAGTAGGTGGGGTGATATCCAGAAGCACCGGACCAGCAAAAATGTAATAGAATGTTCAAGATGATCTCATCCTGCAGACTACGGTGTGAGAAACGTTTCTTTTAGACCTTCGTTCTCAAAATTATAGTTTTTAATGCCCTCGTTTAGGCGGTACTTAACTATAAAGATTCGAAAATGCTGCGAGGAGAGTTGCGGGTTGCATTTAACTTTTTTCTATAGCGTCATCTAGTGGTGTTGCAACAGAATTAACAGCACAAAACCTTCTCGCGTATCAGAACCTTTAAGAGATGTAACTTGGAAAACACAGTCTGCTACGCAGATGACGCTATGCTTATAGTAGACTCCGAACATAATCTGTAGATACTATTATAAAAATCCATAACGACTAGACAATTATTTAATATGATAGTTTCAACGAAAAAAAACAAATCGATGGTAATATCCAAGGATCCTGTAAGATGTAAGTTGGAAATAGAAGGCAAAGTCATCTAGCAAGTGATGATGTTCCAACATCTGGAGAGTAGACATCTCCAGTGATCACCAAACATTCTAAGAAGCGAGGGATCAGGCCATGAAAGGTGCTTGCATGTCAAGATACTTAAGAGATGTACCGTGGAAAAATAAATTCCTTAGCATAGAAGGTAAAGTTAAAATCTACACGACAATGGTTAGACCAGTTTTCACATATGGAGCTGAAACCCGAGCTGGTACGATGAAAACAAAACAACTATTCCGAATAAATACACTACGATCGATAGTAGGAAATATTAGAAGTGACAGGATAAGAAATCAGGATGAAAGAAAAGTGTAAAATAACTGATATAACCAAATTTGTGAAAAGAAGGAAAAAAGAATAAATCATATCACATAAAATAATCATATCACACGAATGAGCGATGACACTCTGGTGGAGATAGCCAGAGATATGATACCTTTAGGAAGGAGAAACCCTGGAAGGCCGCAAAAGCTGCAACTGCAAACATTTTTCTGCAGTTAACATGTAGTGACGCGTGACGAAAAACAGGTGTACAACCTACACAAATGAAGAAGATAACCTGTGGTGAAAAAACACGTAGATGTGCCAACATTCATGGAGATCGGTCACACGGTGTCGGAGTTCATCGGTCTTATATATATTATATATACCATATGGTATATTAATGTAACAATATTAACACATTAACACCATCATTACATCTTCATTTCATAATTTACTATTTTTACTTCAGTTCTCTGGCAAGTTCTCAGTATCGTAGTTCTGCACCCTGTAACAGATTTCTGAGATTTCTTCACTCCCGGCATCTTCAAAAAACATTGCAAATGTTCGTTAATTTTTTTCATAACCTCAAGAGATTCAGTAACTCAATTTTACCCCTTCACACGAGATACTATCTAGTTTCCATCGTGCGATATTCTTTATGAAATTCAGTTTAATTCATCTAAACATTTTTTTTATATTGTTGCTTGAATTTCTACAATTCGCGATACACCACACAGCTGCGAAATCCCAGAGAAAAAATATTGCTCTGCTTGTCAATTCGCATGCACGAATAGCAAATATAGAACATATGATTTTTGTCTGACATGTAAACGCAAAAATTCTGCTGTAAAATGAATGCAGCGCCGCAATGCGCGGAAGGGCAGGTCGAATATCGTAAGCGGTATAGTGATGGCAAATTGCACCAAAACATCGATATATCTATGTTTCTACACATCGTTAAAGGGTTTTTGATGTCTATGAAAACATCAACGAAAAACATCGATGTTTGAATTATAGACTAATTAGACTAATAAACATGCTATTTTCCTTTTTAAATACACTACGTAAAAGGGATACATTTTGTTTGGTTACCAGCATGTTAGTAGTACGTTAATAAAAATTATTATCGAATGTAATGAATAAAATTAACAATAAAGAACATCGTGTTTCGCTACTTTACTCTTTAGTCACTTCCATTCATGCACCATCGAAGTAAAACCACCTAAAATTCCCTCAGATTGCACAGGCAAAATGTGCAGCGTGATGTCGTAGGATGTCGAAAAAACGATATAGCTGTGGATTGCTGCTATTCTACAAACCCCTTAAAAAACCTTATATATATATATATATATATATATATATATATATATATATATATATATATATATAT